>JAQQSW010007884.1:0-13597 GCA_028646575.1 Pseudocheirus occidentalis
GGTGCTTTGCTGCTTCTACGCCGCCATCTTGGCTCCGCCCCTATCTTTTGCTTTTTGGAAGGGGGGAAGGTAGGGCAATTGGGGTAAGTGACTTGCCCAAGGTCACACAGCTAGTTGTTTGCATTAAGTGTCTGAGGCCAGATTTGAAATCAGGTGGGCCTGACTCCAGGGCCCGTACTCTATTCACTGCGACACCTAGCTGCCTCCCTAATATCTTATTTAATATTTTTTCATCAGTGTTGATTAGGAATATTGATCTCTAGGTTTTTTTCCTCTACATTGTCTCTCTCTTGTTTGGGTATTGGATATTTGTATTATAGAAGGAATTTGGTAGGATACTTTCTTTTCTTATATTAGCAAATAATTTATATAGTATCAGAATTAAATGTTATTTGAATGTTTGATAGAATCATCCATCTGGTCCTGATTTTTTTTCTTTTGGGAGTTTGTAGCTTTTTTAATGTCTTTTTTGAGACTAGGTTATCTGAATTCTATTAATCTGAATGTTTTATTTCTGTATATATCCATTTCTTTTAAGTTGTAAACTTTGTTGGCATGTAATGATACTTGTTTAGCACAGGTTGGAGGGAGTTCTTTTTCAGGAAAAGGTTGGAGTAGATGTTCTATGAGGTCCTTTCCAACTCTGAAATTCTATAATTTTGACTCTGAGATTTAATTAGATGCTCTTTAATGCTTCTTCTAGCTCTGAAATTTTGTTACAATGATGATGTTCTCTATTTTTGAAACACTGTCTTCTAGCAATAACAGTCTATGATTCTAAAGTACAAGTGATACTATTATAAAAATGAAACTGAGAAAAAGCTCATTTTTTCCTCTGTACTTAGAGAGTCCATCTAATAACTATATATATATATGTGTGTATATATATATATATATATATATATTTTTTTTTTTTTTTTTTTGCTTTTTGGAGGACAGTTGGGGTTAAGTGACTTGCCCAAGGTCACACGGCTAGTTTTTTGTTTTGTTTTTTTTGTTAAGTGTCTGAGGCTGAATTTGAACTCAGGTCCTCCTGACTCCAGGGCCGGTGCTCTATTTGCTGTGCCACCTACCCGCCCCCATCTAATAACTATTAATCGAAATCACATGAATGGCTCTCTTGGAAAAGTGCATTTGTAGAATCTCGTTCCCCGTCTCTTTTGGGGGCATAATTGGTAGGAAGAATACCAGACCAAGAGAAAAAGAGATGGAATCCACCTCTGGCTCTGCCATTAACTGGATGTGTCACCCTGGGCAAGTCTCTTCACCTCTATTCCTCTCAAGTCACATTTCATATTCTTAAGTGAAAAATGAGGGCCTTAGACTAGATTGTTTTTTTTTTTTTTATCCATTTATAGTCTAGGGAAGCTTGCTGCTGAACAGGATCTCTTCTTCATAAACTCTCCTTTGTCTTTGTTAGCTTTGAGTTAGGTCTTGGTCTGTGACACATTTATATTGTGTGAGTATAACTGATGACTGAACACTGTAACTTAAGGAAGAAAATGGGAGAGAGGAGGTTCTTTTGTATTTCACGCGCAGCACCTCATGAGGAAAGGAGACAACAGAACTATACACCCTCTGATGCCGTGAAATTCTTGAGGGTCATGCTAAGAGGCTGCCTTTGAGATTAAAGAGATAAAATTTTGTGAGACATCTTCCCACTGTGAAAAGCCCCCTGAACTAAGAGTTAGATCAAAGATCTTATTTCAATACTTAATAGCTATGGGACCTTTGATAAGATATTCCATCTCTCAAAGCTTTGTGGGGTTTAGCTGTTGAATGGAAACAGTACTTCATGTACTCTTTGTCTTATAGATTGTTTTGTTTTAATTTTTTTTGCGGGGGTGGGGGGGAAGGCAGGGCAGTTGGGGTTAAGTGACTTGGCCAAGGTCACATAATATGTGTCAAGTATCTGAGGTCGAATTTGAATTCAGGTCCTCCTGACTCCAGGACTGGTGTTCTATTTATTGTACCACCTAGCTGCCCCTTTATAGATTGTTTTGAAGAAAATGTTATGTAAACTTTAAAGTCCTTTAGAAATTAAAACTATTATTACTATGTTTTGTGTTCTAGATGTCCTTTCAGCTCTGATATTCTGTGAACAATCAACCCTTCTTGAAATAAAGGATTCTTGTTCAGATATGCATCATATCAAATGGGCTTGGAAGTCTGTTGGAGCTCTTTGAACTTGTGAAGCCCAATGTAGTGACATTTGTGATTAGTTATAAGGAGCTTCCAATACAATTAACTCTTCTCTCTTCAAATTCCCTGCCGATAGAGGACAAACTGTGGTTTACCAGCTAGAAAGGCTTTGACTATGGCATGGTGATGGACTTTCTGTCTGCAGGACATAACAGTTCAAGGACCAGCTTCACTAAAGTCTGAGAAGCTTATAACCAACTTGGCAATCAGATGAGTTATTTTTTTGTCCCAGTCCCCTTCATGATAACTGTCTCCTAAGGTGGGGAAGGATTGGTAAGGTGATAGAGGTCTTTTGACATTTGAACAAATTAGTCACAAATCTTCTGTTTCTTTTTGAATATTCTCCTGGTGAGGCCAGTTGTGTGAAATAGTCAAAGAAAGGTTAGAGGAAAGGGAAGAAAGATTCCCATCTCTGCTGTATACTGGCCACAAAACCTTAGGCAAATCACATCACCCTTCAAGTTTCTTCATATGTAAAATCAGGATAGTACTTGTACCACCTTTCTGAGTAGGCTTTTAGGAAAATGTGATTTTTAAAAAGTGAGTTGGAGTGGTGATTACCTATTCTATTTATTACCAGATTGTGATGCCAGATTGGTGATGATTGACCTGTGCTTTGTCCTGGTCAGACCACAACTAGAGAAGTATGTTTACTTTTGGGCACCAACTTTTAGAAAAGGTATTGACAAGAAATGTGATTTCTGGAAAATCTTCATCCAGTAATTACTTGCAGGACCTTAAGAGTGTAAAATGTCAGAGCTGTGAGGGACAAACCTTTGAAGTTCTTTATAGATGAGGAAACTCAAGCCCAGATAGGATGAAGGACTTGTCCAGGTTCTTCAAAAAATGGCATTGGCAATGCAGCAACTAAAAGTCCTAGCCCAGGGCTTCTCAAAGAACTTGTTGGCAAACTGGGGGGCTGCTGAAGCTTAGTCTCTTAATTCCTTGAATGGTAATGCCTTAAAACGGAATGAGAAGTGCTAATTAAAAAGCAAGTCATTCACACTAATTCATTGTTGGTGGAATTGGGAACTGATTTATTTACACGATAGTTTTATTGTATATTTGAAAGGAATATAGCAAGTTATGCATAATAGATTTGTAGTTTCACATGCAATCATCTTTTTTGTTGTACTGTTAAAGAAATGCTTGTTTTATTTCATAAATTAAAATAAAATAACTTAATTTTTAAAAAGCAAATAAAGGAGTTCTCTTATTTTCTTTGCCAGCAATGGCAACCCTGTGTAGAAAGTCTCCATTTTAATGTAGGTTGCTGTTAGTTAATGGAGAACACTTACCTCAGGGAATCCAAGCCAACAATCACTTTTTATTCAGGTCATCCTGAGATCTCTCCTCAGAGAAATTAACTTGGAAGAGAAACTTATCATAATTGTGAAAACTGGTTATTGAAACATGCCTATGAAGCCTGATTTTGGCATTAGACCTGTGGGCTAACCTGGCTCTTGTTTATTTTGTGACATTGTCACACTGTATAGCGTTAGGCAAGCACCAAATAACAGACCCACCTTCATTCCATGATATTAATACCATTATAATCAGATGTCACAGTCACCTGCCCCCCCCCCCATCATTATTCCCGGTCTTAACACATAACCTTCACTCAGCCTTGGAGCTTCATTTTTCTATTATGTCCTCTCAGGTCTCTAACAAGACCTGTTATAAACTTTTATATGCCCAAATTTTGGCTGCATGTTATAGGATATTATCATGTATTTTGATCATAAATCAGATCTCTAAAGAGTGGATAAAATAGTCATTCAGCCCTCTTTTTTGTTTTTTGCATACAGAAATATTTATTGACAATTAAATTCATCATAAAAAAAGAAAATTAAAAAAATTGATTGCTTATATTATGTGTCCAAGCTGTCTGAGTACAGCTGTGGTGGGTGCAACTTGATAGCATGTCTAAATATGAGGTGATCTTTAGAAGCTGCTGTTCTCTGAGCTTTAAGAGTCGGACTAGAAAAATGAACTTGATTGCATGACTGAAACTGCTCTAATCACATTAAAGTAGTATGATGTAGTGACAAAAGCTCTGGATTTCATGGCAGAGAACCTGGGCTTTTTGTCTCTTTGACCTTGGACTTCCCTTAACCCTTCTGAGCCTCAGTTTCCTTAATTGTAAAGTGGAGATGTTATGTTATGTATGATCTTGAAGGTCACTTTCTGCTCTAAAGCCTATGAATGTACAAAGCAAATTCTCTGAATGTTCTGAGCTTCAGAGAGCTCATGAAGCAAATAGGGAAATGAATTGTTAGAAATGAATAGAGGGCCTGGGGCACAATTTGGTTAGTGGCCAGAATGAGGCCTGTTGTGATTTGTTGTTTTGTTGTTGTTGTTGTTTTTTTCTAGAGGCAGGAATGATTTATTGTGACAGTTTGCCTTTTTCCATTCTATTAAGTGGACTTTTTACCCTAGGTGGAAGCAGGTAACCAGCAGTTTGGGAGGGTTCCGGATTTTTTGCGACTATGAAATTTCAGTATACCTCTAAGGGAGAGTTGGGGAAATAATAGTTCACATTATATAATATTGTCTGCATTTTCATTTAAGCCTCACAACAGTTTTGTGAGAGAGCTGGCGTATGATCTATATTTTGCAGATGAGGAAACTGAGGCTGAGAGATGCAGTGACTCAGGACGACTAAATGACTTGCTTGTGGTCACATGAGTAATGAGTGTCAGAGGTGGGATCTGAACATTTTAATAGCATTTCTGAGATGTTGAACTCATCAGGACAGTACAGTTCTGTGTAATGAGATCCTGTTGTGTGAACTGTACAATAGCATGATGTCTCAGTGTTACTATATGCAAGTCTTCCTAAAGCTCTGTTCCAGCTAGGAACATATAGGGAGGCTGTGGGCCATTATTTTGTAAGTGGATGAGGTTTCCTGATTTGTGATGTGGAGATAAGATCATAACATAATATAGCTTAATTTATATCAGTTTGATCAGTTGACAAACATTTATTAAGTACCTACTACCTCTCAGGCACTGAAGATCTGAAGATAAAATTAAATAATTCTTGCCTTCAGGGTGCTTTATAGTCTATTGGCAGGAAACACCGTGTACATATTTATAATATCGTATATACTTATGCAAATAAGTATATACAAAATAGAAAGTTTAAGGAGGAAAGGTAGTTGGGGAATCAGTGAAGCCTTCATTTACAAGGTAATACTTGAGCTGAGTCTTGAAGGAAGTAAAGTGTGCAGAGCAGTGGTGAGGAGGGAGTGCTTTGCAAGCATGGAGGGTGCTGGTGCTAAGGCAGGGAGGCAGAGATGGAGTCCTCTGGGTGGGGAAGAGCATGGAGGCAGGCTGGTTGGGACCATAATGTGTAGGGAGGAGAGACTGGAAAGGTCAGGTCCTGGGGCCAGATGATAAAAGGTTTCAAATACCAAATGGAAGAGTTTGTTTTATCCTAGAGCAGTGCTTCTCAACCTTCCTAATGCTGTGACCCTTTAATATAGTTCCTCACGTTGCAGTGACCCCCCAACCGTAAAATTATTTTCGTTGCTACTTCATAACTGTAATTTTGCTGCTGTTATGAATCTTAATGTATATATCTGATATGCAGGATGTATTTAAATTGAACATAACCCATAGGTTGAGAACTACTGTCCTAGAAGAAAGAGGGAACCACTGCACTTTATTGAGTAAAGAAGTCAGGCCTGTCCTTAAGCAAGATCCCTTTGGCAGCTATGGGGAAAGTGGATTAGAGACTGGAGAGGTTAGAGTCAGGGAAACCAACTAAGCTGTAGTCCAGCAGTAGTCCAGACCAGAGACAATGAGAGCACGCAGTAGGAGAAGAGATGTCCTGAAGGCAGCAAGGTCAGCCAGTACATTCAGATGCATGTGAGGGAGATGAGGCAGTGAAGATCAAATGAGGCTTTTCACCCAGGTGATGACAAGGTTGGCGTTGCTCTCAGCAGAAATAGGGAAGTGTGAAAGAGGGTTAGATTCAAATGTTAAATTTAGCTTATGTAACTTGTAGGTATTGATAATTGTGAGGCAGATTGCTACATTTTTCTGACTTATAGAATCATTGAAGGTCAGAGCTGAAAGGGACCTTAGGACATGGGAGTTCAAAGTTACAAGAGACCTTAGACTGTGGAAGGTCAGAGCTGGAAGGGATGATGAGAACACAGAGTGTTAAAGCTGGGACCTTAGAACCTTATTCTAAGCCCCAAGGGGCAGAAAAGAGAAGTGGTTTACTCAGGTTTCCTTATTTCTCAGTTGGGGATTTATATACCTATATATATCTAAATCTATATACCTTTATATAGCTAGAAGGGATGTTTAGAGAGAACTCTTCTACCTACCTACCTAGTAAGGGACTTGAGAAAGCACCAAGTAAATTTGTTTGAAAATGCTTTGGAAAAAGTGTCACATGAGTTAAGGTTGGGCCATGCAAGAACCCCGAGAGTTGAGAGTACTTATCATGACTTTGTTGCTATTGTTGTCTTGAGTTTAGGATTTGGTGTTGGAGAAGAATTGGAGCTGATCAGGAAGGTTGTGGTGTTGGCTGAGTTTTAGTGGCCTTGGTCACAAGCTCTGCTTCTGAGGTTTGGCTCTAATGTTAACTTGCTGTGTGACCTTGGGCAAGTCCCCTCCTCTCTGAGCTTTGGTTTTTCCTCTAAATGAGGGATTAGACTAAATGATCTCTTAAGGGTCTTTCCAGCTTTGGCATCTTGTGTTTTTTGGTTTGTAGCTTGTTGATTGACCCATCCTCCTTCCACTTGAGGTTCTATATTGAAAACATTTCCTTTTACATGGCTAATCAGGAGTATTTGCTTTATTCTAAAGACAGAATAATTCTTGCTCCCTAGAGTCATCAAATTAATTTCTTTTTTTCAAGCTGGATTTCTACCTCATCTTTTGATCTTGACCCCCAGAACAGAGGCTCTTCTCCCCCTTAACAACAGGATAAAGAAGCAGCATTAATGTAGCTGAGAATAACAGCTCATGGTGCTTTAGTGTTACAGAACATTTTGCTTGTAAGCCACCTTGTGAAGTAGATAGTGCAGACAATTTTATTCTTGTGTTATAGATAAGGAGACTGAAGCTCAGCTGTGTTAAACAATTTGCCATCAGTTACATGATTAATAAATGGTGGTGATGGGACTTGAACCTGTGTCTTGTGACTTCAAAGCCAGGACTCCAGTGCAGCCACGAAGCACCATAGATCAATGCTGCATTTTTAGCTTAGGCTGCCCCTCCATGTGGATTTCCTGCTCTCCATCCCCTCTGACCTTATGTTAATGATTAAAGGTTCTGTGTAAACAGGGAGTTTCTCTAGGAGACGGGTAACACTTACTTGCCATCTCATGAGCTCACAGCATCTGTATTTTCTGAACTGTTGCCATGAGACAGACTGCAGAATCATAAATATAGGTATGATGAAGCCGTGGCAGAGCAGGCTGCTCGGGGAACATGGGTTTGGAGCAGACAGAACCGACCTAGAGGAAAGGAGGCGGGGAGCAAGACTATCAGAAAGGGAGGTGACAGGTCTGAACTGGGGGGAGCTTCAGCATAGAATATGACAACTGAAAGGAACCTTAAACTTCACTTCAACATAAGCATGTATTAAGACAAAAATGAAACAATCCCAGCCCTCAAGGAGCCAAGTAAGTTCTTCTGGGAGGTAAACAACAGGTCCACAGTTAAGTAGCCACAAAATGATTGGGGGAAGGGGGAAAGCACCCAGGAAATCAGGAAAGGACTCCTTCCTGCAGCCAAAGCACCACTAGGATTTCCCCTAAACCTACTCCTGATGTTCCTATTTACGTGCAGAGCACCACCATCCTTCCGTGAACCAGGTTTGTAACTTTGGAGTCATTTTTAGTTCTTTACTCTCTTTCCCCCTCCTCCATCCAATCAGTTGCCAACTCTCCTTGATTCTACATCTGTAATATCACCCAAATTCCACTTTGTCATCACCTCTCACCTGTACAATTGCAGCAGCTTCCTAGTTGGTCTCCCTGCATCCACTTTCTCTCCTCTCTAATCAGTCTTCCACATAGCTAACAAATCTTCGTCAAACACAGGTCTGATCATGGTACTTTCCTTAAGAAGCTACTTTGGCTCCCTAGTGCCTGTTGGCTAAAGGGACAAACTCCTCTATACAATCTACCAGGCTGACATTTAACACCCTTTACAAGCTGGCTCCAACTTATCTTTCCAGACTAATTTTACTTTTCTCCTCTCACATGCTGCGCATTCCAGCCAAATTGGCCTCCTGCTGCTCGCTAGACACAGCATCCCATCTCCCAACTCCGGGCCTTTGCACAGGCTGTCCCCCATTCCTAGAATGTTCTCCCTCAGATTCCCTAGCACACTTTAAGACTCAGCCATCTTCTACTGGAATAGGATTCTCTGGGTGCTTCCCCACCCCCACTCCCAAGTTATTATGTATCTGCTTATCTGTGGGCATGTTTTTTACCCCCAGTAGAATGTACTTGGCTCCTTGGAGGGAGGATTATTTCCCTTTCATTTTTGTATCTTTAGTCCCTTAATAGATGTTTATATCAAATTGGATTTTAAAGTTCCTTTCAGCTGTCTTTCTGTATTTAAGCTCCCCCCTCAGTTCTTTCGTGCCTCATTCTAATGTCTCTTCTGTTCTAATAATCTATGATATTATAATTCTGGAATCAGATGATTTTTAAGGTCTTTTTCTTTTATTTTCTGGGGGTAATTAATTTCATTGCTCTTGCCTTCGTTGGATTGTATATTTGTTGACCTTTCTTGTATTTCTGTTGTCTGGGGTCCCTTTTCTTCATTTCAAAAGCCCTTGGTGTCATCCTTACATTTTCTTCCTTTCCTCCAGTCTCTGATAATGAATGACTCTTCTCTTTGCCAAAGCCAAGCCCTTTACTCCTACCCTTGATCCTCCTCTCTTTCCAACTCTCCAGCTGATTGCCCCTTTGTTCATTCCCTTTTTCTCCACTCACCAGTCTCTCCCTATCTACTGTCTCCTTCCCTATATATAGACTTTACATGTTTAGGTCTCTACTGTACTTAGATTCCTTTTCTAGATTCTGCCTCATCCCCTTAAGCTATCCTAGATCTCTCCTTAATCTCTTAGCCAAAATCCTGGAAAAACCTTGCTGCTGCGTTGCTGTGTGTTGGGAGCAGGAATAATTTCATTCTTTGTATCTGTGTTCCCAGCATAACACCTGGCACACAGCTGCTTAGTGTTTGATTGAACAGGGGCAGTTAGCTTCTTTCTTACTCTCTCCTTGTATAGTTTGGTTATCATATCCCTGTTGGTTTTTGTGTATAGACATTTCCAGTTTACTTTTTGACTCTTTTCTGGTATTTTGTCTTTTGTGGACTTCTGGGTATTTGAATGGCCATTCTTTCCTTCAGTGAGGCTGCTCTCTATTGGTAGCTAGCTTTGTAGACAGACAGAGGTGGGCATATTTTCCTTCCTCTGTCCTTTTCAATATGTCACCCTTTTGATTATACAAAATACATTCTTACTCTTGGGTGTATTCTATCTGTAGCCAGGAGGTTATCACTTTTATATTTTAAGCCATAGTACAGGAATCCACATTCTATTCTCATATACCATCTTCTTCTCCAACTGTTCACTTCCCAAATAAACAGCACTTCCCTTCTATATCCCTTACCTTCTATGTATGGGCAACAGTGATGAAAGTACCACCTGTGCTTCTGTGGGCTTCATTTTTTTGCCTAAGACTTCATAATCTTTGGCTGTTTTCTTGGTTCCTTTTGGCAGTCAGTCAACACACATTTATTAAGCATTTACTATGTACTAGGCAATGTGTTAAACTCTGGAGATACAAAGAAAGGCACAAAACCAGTCCCTGCTCTCAAGGAACTCATAATCTAATGGGAGAGAGAACTTGCAAACAACTACATATAAATAATATAGACAGGATAAATTGGAATTAATCTCAGGAGGAAGTCACTAAAATTAAGGAGGACTAGGTAAAGCTTTTCACAGAAGACAGGACTTCAGTGGAGTTGAAGCAGAAATGAGAAGGGGGAGAGTTCTAGGCATGAAGTATAGCTGTTGAAAATGCTCAGAGTTGGGAGTGTCATGCTAAGGACTCTCATAGCTAGTATCTTTTTTGCTCAAATGAATCATCAGCAAATAATAGTCATCAGATCTGACAAATTTTGGGAGGTTTACTGTTATGTCTTATACTCTAGTAAGATGAAGCCCATTATTGTTATGAGGTTAAGCTATAAATATAAATATTTAGCACAATGGATAGAGTGCCGACCTTCAGGAAGACCGGAGTTTCAATCCTATCTTAGTTTCCAGCCATGTGATCCTGGGCAAATCACTTAACCTCTCTCTTCCTCAGTGATTTTCCTAAAGCACAGGTCTAACCATGTCAGTTCCCTATTAGTAAACTCCAGTGACTCATTGTCACCTCCAGAATCAGATACAAATCTCCCCTTGGCATTCTAAGCCCTTCAAAACCTCACCCCAACCTACGCTTCCAGGCTTCTTACCCCTTTATTCTTCGATCCAGTGACAGTGGCCTTCTTGCTTTTCCATCAACAAGACACTCCAATTCTTAGTACAGGTATTTTCTCTGACTGTCCTCTATGCCTTGAATGCCCACCCTTGCCCTCTCTGCCTCCTGGCTTCCCTGACTTTCTTTAAGTACCATTAAAAGTCCCACCTTCTACAGAAAGCCTTTCCCAACCCCTCTGAATTGTAGCGCCATTCCTATTTTAATTATTTTCTATTCATCTTGTACACAACTTGTTTGGATATATGTATTTGCTTGTTGTCTCCCCCATTAGATTGTGAGCTCCTTGAAGGCAGGGACTGTCTTTGGCTTCTTTTTGTATCCCCAGCACTTAGCACAGGGCCTGGCACATAGTAGATGCTTAATAATTGTTTATTGATTGGGGGTTGGATGGTTTCTCTTTTGAGCTTCACGCTTTTATCACCAAGTGCCTATTAGACATTTTGAACTGAATATCCTATAGATATTTCAAACACAACATATCCAAAACAGACTTCATTATCTTTCCTAACCCTCTTGTAAAGTTCTCTTTTTGTGTACCACCATACTTCTAACCTCACAACATCCTATCAAACAGAGGAATTTTTTTTATTTTTATTTTTTAAACTTTTTTTGGGGGTAGGGAGGGCAGGGCAGTTGGGGTTAAGTGACTTGCCCAAGGTCACATGGCTAGTAAGTGTTAAATAGCTACCTTTTTGTCTCCCCATTGATTGTTTAAAGTACAGGATGATGGTCATATGAACAGAGAGTAAGAGAGTAGGAGGAATGGAAAAGATTTGATGTGGCCAAGAAGTAGAAAAGAGATAGTTAAAAATGACTGAGACATAGGTGCCTTTGACATCCATATGAAATGTGCTGGGGGAGAAAAAATGATCCAACTTAAGTACTTGGAAATAGTATTTTGATTACTTGGATGGCTCTAAGATCCCTCTGACTTGGGGTCCTACCATAAATAGCAACTCTTCTATGCCTTCTCATCCTATGCAGTTTTTATCTCTGTGCTACCAAAAAGTCCCACTTAATTCCATATTAATAATAATTTCTATTTATAGAGTATTTTGAGATATCCTGAGTGCCTTCATCACAGTCCTGTGAGATAGGTTAAATTAATATTATTGTCCCCTTTTTGGAGATGAGGAAGTTAAGAGGTGAAATGACTTTCTCACAGACATGTTACTGAGTGTTTAGCACACACACGACTCATAGGTACTCCCTTCTCCAGAAACAAAAATGTTCAGCTTTCTGTAGTGCTTTAGGGTATAAAAAGTGCATTCCTTAGAGCACCTCTGTCAAGTTAATAGATAGGTACTCTCCTTTAAGAATGTTGGACAGAAGAGCAAAGCTTGACTTATGGGGTAGCCTCGCGCTGACATTATGACCTTGGATAGGCTTTTTTCCATGGTGTCATTGCCCCTAAAAACACCCCAATGGGGTGGAGCCAAGAGTAAAAGCAGGAATTTGCTTAAGCTCTCACAACAGCCACCTCCAATACCTGTAAAATATGACTCTAAACAAATTTTAGAGCTACAGAACTCACAAAGTGACAGAGAGAAACAAAGCTTCCACTGAAGGCAGCCTGGCAGGCTGACAGGAAGGGTCCATCACACTGAGCTGGGAGCCGAGCATAAGTCCCACATGAGCCGCACAGGCCCAGACCTGGGGTGGCCCCAGCCAGCGGCATAGAAGAGCCAGAACAGGCTTCAGGAGAGTGAATCACTGGCAGCTGTGGCAGTTTTCAGACTTCTAAACACATAAACGTCAAAAAGAAAGTAAAAGGTCAGTAGGGAACTCTGTTGGAATCAGGTGATAGAAGAGCACAGTCTGGCTCCTGCCTCGGGGGCTAGAGATGGAGGAGGCATGGTGGCTGCAGCTGCTGGCACATGGCTGTCTCTGGAGCTCCTGGCCTGCAGATTGTAGGGGGACCAAGAGACCATTCAGAGGATAATTGCTCTTGCTTTGACCTGCTTGGCTCTGTGTCACAGTCTTGGGTGGTGATCATGGGATGAGGAGCACCAGTGTGCCAGAGCTTGTGGTAACTGTGGAGAGAGCCCCTCCTCATAGCTCTAACAACTGTGAAAACCCCAACAGTTTGGGACACAGCTCTCTCCACTACGGAAGCAGAGTTCTACCATGGCAAAGAGCTCAACAGTCAAGTAATTGACTGGCAAGATGAGCAAGCAGAGGAAGCATAATCAGACCATAAAATCTTTTTATGGGGACAAAAAGGATCAAAACATGGAACAAGAAGAAGACAATGAAGTCAAAACTCCTGCATCAAAAGCTTCCAAGAAAAATATGAACTGATTGCAGGCTATAGAGAAGCTGAAGAAGGATTTTGAAAATCACATAAGAGAAGTGGAGGAAAAATTGGGAAGAGAGATGAGAATGATGCAAGAAAATCATGAAAAGCAAGTCAGCAGCCTGACTAAAGAAAAATAGACTAAGACAAATGGCAAAAGAGGCCCAAAAAGCCAATGAGGAGAAGAATGCCTTAAAAAGCCAAATTGACCAGATGGAAAAGGAATTTCAAAAATTCACTGAAGAGAATAATTCCTTCAAAATTAGATTGGAGCAAATGGAAGCTAATGACTTTATGAGAAATCAAGATACTATAAAACAGATCCAAACAAATGAAAAAAATGGAAGGCAGTGTGAAATATCTCATTGTAAAAACCACTGCCCTGGAAAATAGATCCAGGAGAGATAATTTAAAAATTATTGGACTACCTGAAAGCCATGATCAAAAAAAGAGCCTAGAAATAATCCTTCAAGAAATTCTCAAGGAAAATTGCCCTGATATTCTAGAACCAGAGGGTAAAATAGAGATTGAAAGAATTCACTGATCACCTCTTGAAAAAGATCCCAAAA
>JAQQSW010007885.1:0-13597 GCA_028646575.1 Pseudocheirus occidentalis
AAAAAAAGAATCAGGAGAAACATAAGGAGGTAAACATGAAAGATCAACTTTAGAAAATTTTAAAAAGATCAAATTGTTTACTTCTTATATGGGAAAATGTTATCTGTAACCCTTATGGATGTTATCATTACTGGGATAGTTTAAAAGAGCATAGGAGGTCTGAGGTTAAATTGAGGATGATAGGATGATCCTAAAAGCTAAAACTGGGGAAGGGGAGGGGAGGTAAAACGGAGCCATTATCTCATACAAATGAAACATGAATAGAAGAACTGTTTCACTGGAAGGAAGTAGGGGATGGAGGTCTGGCAGTGTTAGAATCTTATTCTCATCAGAACTAGGTTAAAAAAGGAATAACATATACGTGTATATGGACCTATGTGTAAGTATACATATATACATTTGTCTTCCCTTCCCTTTTATATGAGTATAAAAGTCTTCTCAACTTACAGAGGAACAGAAAGGCAAAGAGATAGGATAAGAAAAGGACTGTTAGAAGAGTGTGCAAATCAAAAAATAAGAGGGTAATGGTAGATGATAAGGGAGAGACCCTTAGAGAAAAGTGGGTAGATAAAAAACAGGAGGGCAAGGAGAGAAGATAATGTAGGGATTCTTAGAAGGGGTGTGGATTAGGGAGGCAGTGGTCAGAAATAAATTAGACATCTGAGGAGAGACAGGTATAAAGAGAAGGAGAGAATGATAAAGAGTGAGGAAAAATAGGATGGAGGGAAATACACAACTAATAACTATAACTTTTACTGTGAGTGGAAATAGCAGAATGGATAAAAAACCAGAATCCAGCAATACATTGTTTACAAGAAACACATTTTAAATGAGATGTATATAGATAGAGAGTAAAAATAAAGGGCTAGAGTAGAATTAAGCTTCAGTTAAGGTAAAAAACCAGCAGGGGTAGCAATCATGATCTCAAAGTTAAAACTAAAAATAAATTAATAAAAGGTGACAAACAAGGAAATTACATTATGCTAAAAGATGCCACAATAATAAAGTATTATCAGTATTTTCCCTATGTACACCCAAATGCTAAAGCATCCAAGCCTTTAAAGGAAAAGCTAAATTAATTATAGGTAGAAACAGATAGCAAAACTATAAAAGTAAGGGATTTCAACTTTCCCCTCTCAAAACTTGCTAAATCTAACTAAAAAATAAATCAGAAAGAAGTCAAGGAGATGAATAGAATCTTAGATAAATGAGAGAAAATTAAATGGGAATAAAAAGGAATATGACCCTTTTTGCATGCAGTACATGGTACCTTTACAAAAACTGACCTTATCTTAGGGCACAAAAATTTTATAGCTAAATCAAGAGAAGCAAAAATGTTAAATGCATCCTTTCCTATTCACAATGCAATAAAAATTATATTTAAAAAGGGCCACAGAAACAAAGATTAAAAATTAACTGGAGACTAAATAATCTAATCTTAAAGAATGAATGGTTCAAAAAACAAGTCATAAAAATAATAAATAATTTCATTACAGATGATGATAATAATGACACAACAAACCAAAACCTTTTGGATAGACCAAAAGCAGTAATCAGGAAAATTTACATCTCTAAATGCTTATCTCAGGAAAAGAGAAAGAGCAGACCAATGAATTGGGCAGCCAATTGAAAAAAATTAGAAGAACAGCAAATCAAAATCCCCAATTAAATACTAAATAGGAAATCCAAAAAATTAAAGGTCAGTTTAATAAAACTGAATGTAATGAAACCATTAAATTGATAAATAAAACTAGGAATTGGTTTAAAGAAAATAAAAAGTTAAACCGTTGGTTAGCATAATTTTTTAAAGCAGAAAAAAATAAACCAGATCATGAGGATCAAAAAAGGAAAAGGGTGAATATACCAGTAATGAAAAATGAAATCAATAGAATTAATTAGGAATTATTTGGTCCATTTATATGCCAATAAATTTAACAGCTTAAGTGAAATGGAGGAATGCTTACAAAACTAGAAACTTCCTAGATTAAGCAAAGAAGAAATAGAATATACAACTAAACCTATTTTGGAAAAAAAGAAACTGAACAGGTCATAAATGAACTTCCTAAGAAAACAGAATCAGGATCAGATGAATTGCCAAGTGAATTCTACCAAACATTTAAAGATCAACTCATTCCAATATTAAATAATTTGGAATAATAGACAAAGAAGGACTCCTACTAAACTGCTTTTATGAAACAAATATAGCTAATACCTAAACCAGCAGAAGCAAAAAACTGTGAAAGAAAATTATACACCAATTTCATTAATGAATATAGATGCAAAAATTCTAAATAAAATGCTAGCTAGGGGACTACAGTAATACATTGCAAAGATTATACTTTTTAACCAAGTGGGATTTATCCTAGGAATGCAGGGATGGTTTGCCATAAGGAAAACTATTAATATACTTGATTATATCAATAACAAAGTAACAAAAATCATGATTATTTCAAAAGAAGCAGAAAAAGCTTTTTGACAAAACACAACATTAATTTCTATTTTAAAAATATATGAAAGCATATGTTGTATAGATGGATTTTTCCTGAAAATGGTAAGAAGCATCTATCTAAAACCATGAGCAAGTATTATTTGTAATGGGATAAGCTAGAAGACTTCCCAATAAAATCAGGAGTGAAACAAGGATGCCCATTATCACCAATATTATTCAATACTGTATTAGAAATGCTAGCAACAGCAATAAGAGAAAAAAAGAAATGGAAGGAATCAGAATGGGCAATAATGTAATACAACTATTTCTTTTTACAAGTGATATGATGATATACATGGAAAATCGTAGAGATTCAACTAAAAAGGTAGGTGAAACAATTAATTTTAGGAAAGGAGCAGGATATAAAATAAACCCACACAAATCATCAGCATTTCTATATATCATCAACAAAATTCTACAAAAAGAAATAGTAAGAGACAGCCCATTTAAAATAATCATGGACAGCATAAAATATCTTCAAGACAAACCAAGGAACTACATGAAAATTTTACAAAACACATTTTATACAAATAAAGTCAGATTTAAATGACTAGAGAAATATTAGTTATTCATGGGTGGGCAGGGCCAATATAATAAAAATGATAATTCTATCTAAACTGATATACTTATTCAATGTCATCTCAAATTACAAAAAAAAAATTATTGAGCTAGAAAACATAATAACCAAATTCATTTAGAAGAGCAAAAGGTCAAGAATATAAAAAGAATTAATGAAAAAATGTAAAGGAAGGAAGTTTAGCAATAGCAGATTTAAACTATACTATAAGGCAGTAATTGCCAAAATTATCTGCCACTGGCTAAGAAATAGAAAGGTGGATCAGTCGATCAGAGTTAGAGATAAGATACACAGTAGTAAATTATTATAATAACAATGTGTTTGACAAATGTAAAAATTTAAGGTTTGGGATTAAGAATCTGCTATTTGGTAAAAATATGAAAACTGGAAAGCAGTCTGGCAGAAAATGGTTACAGACCAATATCTTATACCATTTACCAAGATTAGGTCAAAATGGATACACGACCTACACATAAATGGAGATATAATATGTAAATTAGAAGAGCATGGGACATATTACCTATCAGGCTTATGGATAAAAAAAAGAATTTATGAATAAACAAGAGATAAACCTGTGAGATGTAAAATGGATCATTTTGATTACATTGAGTTTAAAAGGTTTTGTACAAACAAACGCAATGTATACTAGATTAGAAGGAATGCAGAAAACTGGAGGAAAATTTTTATAGACAGTTTCCCAGATAAAAGATTCATATCTCAAGTATATAGAGAACTTTGTCAAATTTATAAAAAATGAGTAATTTCCCAATTAACAAATATTCAAAGGACACGGTCAGGTAGTTTTGGAATGAAGACATCAAAGTACATATAGGTATACGAAAAAATGCTCTAAACCATTGTTGATTAGAGAAATGCAAATTAAAACAACCCTGAGATATAATCTCACATGTATCAGATTAGCTAAAATGATAGAAGGGGAAAATGAAAATGCTGGAGGGGATGTGGAAAAATCGCAACCCTAATACATGTTAATAGAACTATGAACTGATGGAACCATTTTGGAGAGCAATCTGGAATTGTGCCCAAAGAGTTATAAAACTGGGTATTCCCTTTGACCCATCAATACCACTATTAAGTCTGTTTCCCAAGGTAATCAAGGAAAAAGAAAACGACCTATATGTTCCAAAATATTTACAGCAGTTCTTTGGGGTTACTAAGAACTAGACATTAAGGTGATACCAGTCAGTTGGGAAATGGTAAAATAAGTTGTTCTTTATGATTGTGGTGGAATACTACTGTGCTATCAGAAATGAACAGTTTCATTTTAGAAAGACACAAACTTACACAAAATAATGAAGAATGAAATGGGGAGAACCGAGAGAACACTGTATACTGTAACAGCAACGTTGTTTAAAGGATAACTGTAAACAACTAAGCTATTCTGAGCATTTCAAATACTCAAATCAACTACAAAGGACCTATGAACAAAGATGCTATCTACCTCCAGAAAAAGAACTGATAAAAGAAATATGCACAGAACAGTTTTATGTACATACACAGAACTTAATATGGGACAAAAAATTAAATTAAAAAAAATTTAAGTGTGGCACAATAATTACTTTGTAACCCTGCCAACTACACCATAATTGTAAAGCCAAGCATGAGTTTTCCAGAGGACTGCTGCAGTGAATAGCATTGAGGTTTTGATCACACAGTACAGTGAACTCTCTATTTAATAGTCAGCAGTAAATTAAAGCAAAAAATTCACAGAAACCAAAGTATAGCATTCACAGTGTCATAACACAACAACTTATCATTAAAATGGCCACATAGTTTTAAGCAAAAGATACCACTCAGTAAGTCCTTAACTCAATTATCCTTAAGGAGCAAGCCTCCTTAAAGGGCACAAAGTACAAAGGTCAAAGTTCTCCTACTCTAGGTCACATTGTATCATGATGTTCTCAGTCAGCATTAAGTACCCAAGGAGAAGTCTTTTCATCTTGACTCAAGGCAGGCTCTCAGCTTCCACAGTTCCTCTTCCATGGTCCCACCTCCTGCTCAAGCTACCCAACTGTCACCCGTATTCAAAGGCAGGTAGCTCTTAGCTCCTTGGCCAACTCCTCATCCAGTTCCGACTCCATATTGAAACAACTCAATTCCTTCACAATTCCTGTTTCTGAGAAGGCAAAGCTTAACAGAGCCGCAATAATATTCACACACATTGCCAGCATCATCATCCATTCACTATCTGCCTGTGAAATCAACATAGACCCACAAACAAGATCCAAGAAGTCAACACAAATCATTGGTGAAGTCCTCCAAATCCCTCCTCCAGGACTTCCGTAGACAGACAACCAGAAAACCCTCTTTCAGGGCTTCCAATAAGGTCCCAGGGCTTCTGCACAAAGTATTACAAACAAAAATCAACACAGAGAGAACAGAGAGAGTGCCGGGATACCACAAGTTTTCTCCTTCTCAACTCTGCCACCACATAAGTTCTCTTCTCAGTTCTTCTCAGTTCTGCTCTGTCCCAGCATGGGCTTCTAATATATGTTCATCAGCCTCTCCCCTTCCTGTTGCATCAGCAACAGGGGTTCACAAGTTCTGGGGTTCACCAGTTCTGTTTCTTAACAAAGACTTGATATAATCATGGGCAAGGATTAAAAGAAACTTGAACTGAAACAAGGTGCTAAGCAATTAAATAGGTGAAACAAGGTGTTAAGTACTTCTTTGCTTACCATTATACCTACCCAAAACTGTTTCTCCATGTGTTTTGTGCTCTAAAATCTATGAGAGAATGGTATAGCAGAAAGGCCAAAGGATTAGAAGTTTAAAAGCTGTGTTCTAATCTTGGCTCTTTTACTAAATAGCTGTGTAATCTTGGGCAAATTACATAACCTTTCTGGGTCTCAGTTTTTTAATGTGCAAAGTGTGTGGGTTAGAGAAGATCTGTATAGAGACTTCTAATTCTAGGTTTTCTTTTCACTTAGAAGGTGAGCTTGGAATCTAGTGAAATATAATAATGTCTTCAGAAATCTAATTAACAGGAAAACAATTATATCAATCCTAAATGAAGATATCTATGTCCATGAAATAAAACTTGGCAAGAGTATAAAACTAAAATAGTGCATGCACAAAGTCCAGTCTCACTAAAAGATTCAACTGAGAAATATTTGTCATATAAAAACTATGCGCAAACCACAATGCCATGAGCTGTATCCTGCCAGGTCAAATACTTAAAGTGAAAGACAAATAGAGAAAATGTCACATAAAGGAAATTCAAAATTTATATTGATTCTAAATCACACAGGTAGTATTCCTTCTCTATAGGCTATAAAAATGAACTCTGAAAATAAAAATACTTTTAATAAAGTTTTCTTTTCTGTTTATGAGTAATCTCCTCATTCTTTGACACCAACCTCAAAGTTCTTTTTCAAAGCCATAGGAAGCATTTCTCCCAATCAGTACAAATGGAACCAATGTTTCAGCTATAACTATGTGTTGGTGAGAACCACCAGTCACTTAGGCAAATTAATTTTGGTATAGAACCTATTGAAAAGTTTTGTTTTATAAATCTAAATTTGACAGCTTGTCCTGAGGCATCTCTTCAAGCAGTTCGCCCAGCAACGAAATCTTTCACCTCAAGATTATTCTTTTTGCTACATGTTGTTCTTTGGAGGACCTGACTCAAGCCAATCTCCTAATGGTATTAAGTTGTATAGTGTAACAAAATAAGATTCTCATCATCATTCAACAGCTATTTAAAAAGAGATATCCTTTACCACAGCAAGAGAAGCATATTAAATAAAGATTTTGACTGAGGATGTTTTAAAATTGATCTAGCTGAATAATCCACTGTGCTCTACCAGACAAGCAATAGAGTGGGTGCCTGGAACTCCTTCTTCATGGCTGTTTTGTACTTAAGCAACCAGGAAATTATGTTAACAGCCTGAATCTTTGGTATCCTAAGCCAATCAAGGATCAACAATGGTCTCAGTACCTTTTATGGAAAATTTAGTCTAACTTGCATAATAGAAGGGTTACAAATGTGCTGCTACCACATATGCCAATGCAATGCATGTTTTAAAATATTCTTCTTAGTCTTTTTTTTTAATCTTAGGGTCTTTCTGAAAGTGGGGGTTGTCCACATTATTTCATTCCACCATAGGCTTCTAAAAGGTGTATCGCCACTACTTCAGCAAGAGCAGAGAGAGTTCAATGATGTATCATGGAGTTTTCTCCTTTATAGGCCCTCTGACCCACATTGTCTAAGTATGCAATTGTCAGATAGCATCTTAAAAGTAGTCTTGATTACAGGATCAGAAATCTAGAGCTTAGAAATCATTTAGTTTATTTAACACCCTTACTTTACAAATGAGAAAACTGAGGTTTATGGACATTAAATGATCAATAATTGGCAGAGCCAGGATTTGTAAAGCGTTCTTTACATTGAACCACATTGTCTCATATATGTAATACAAATACTAAGAACAAGCGCTTTTGTCTTGCAAAATTACATTTCACACCTGGAAAGGTATTTTTTGAGTAGTTAAGGGGCTTCCCTGAGAGTTACTGGATTAAGCCTTGTCCTTTAAGACTCTTAAGGAATTGTAAACAATCAACATACTACTAATATTGACACTTGAATTCACACTGCACTGTTTCCCCACGTCCTCTAGAATTAGAGTAAGATTATATTATAATGCACTTAGCTCTGATTTTCTCCAAGTTTTCTAAGTATCATAATGCTACCCACTCTAAGAATTCATTTGGCCCATGGTCTGAATTTGACCAGTGAAATGTAGATAATTCACAGATATGTGCAGATACTTGTTCTACTGAAACAGCATTTTGCTACTATAATGAATTCTGGAGTAGCAGTTCCAGAATTCTTTGAACATGATTAAAAGTGAAAAAAGTGTGGTATACTGACTGGATAATGAGCTGCTTTGTCTTGCGTGGACAAGAGTGAAATAAGAAAATTGAAGTTTTAGGTAAAATAGTCTAGCAGATTAACTTAGAAGAACTCTAATTCCTCTAGTTCTCTCTGAGAGAACAGGGGCTACTGAAAGTAGTGCAGGAGAAAATGAAGATCTAGGTTGGGTGATGGAAGTAAAAATAAAGAACAGAGAAAGATCAAAAGAGTTTTTAAAGGAAGAATTGATAGAACTTGGTGATAAAGCTTCTGATCAGTCATAAAACAAATGGTTCCACTGACCAAAATAAGGGTGTTTAAAACAGGAACTAGTTTCAGAATAAAGGGCTTTTTGTATGCAGAATAGTATCACGGGAAATGTTCTTGGCCTTATCCTGTTTGACACATTCATCATTGACTTGGGAAAATGCTTTTCAAATCTGTTGAGGACACAAAGCTTCGTGAGATTGATAAAACACTGGATAACCCTCAGGATGCAAAAATATGTGGATGGGCTAGAACACTGGGCCACATATAATAAATGAAATTAAACAGGATTAGCTGTACAGTCTTATAAATAGTTTTAAAAAACACACAACTTAACAAAATGGGCTAAATATATTTAGAAAGTGAGTCATCTGAAAAAGATCTGAGAGTTTTAGCTTGAAAACATAATGGGAGTAAAAATGATACGGCAGGCAAGAAATCTACCACAACCTTAGACTACATTAAAAAAAAACATACAGCATTCAGGAGTCCTGGAGGTGATGGGGATAATATCATTTTATTCTTACTCTACTCTCATCAAATCCAAACCATGTCTGGGGCATTGGGCTCAGTTCTGGGTGCCACAGGACAACCTACAGAGTAAAAGACCTATTTAGTAAAAGGTTGGTGATTATAACTCACCAGTTGAAGGAACTTGTTGGGAGAGGGTTAACTAATCTTAGGAAGACTGAGGGAAATGACAATTGTCTGGAAGTACCGAAAGGGCTATTCTGTGGGAAAGTAGGTGAGTTCTGTTTGCTCCTTGGGGGCAGAATTAGGAAAAATGGCTAGATGTTGCTGGGAGGCAAATTTAAGATTGTTGTAAGGATACCTTTTTCTTAAAAATGAGAGCAGACCCAAAATGGAATGGGCCACCTTAGGAAGCAAAAGTTTTCCCATCCTTAAAGATCTTCAAGCAGAGGTTTGTTGGGTATGTTACAGTGGGGATTCCCATTTCTACTCAACAGGTTCCCTTTGAGCTTTGAAATTTTATGATTTTGTGACTCAGAAGTCCCTTTTTAAAAAAGAATGATTTATTTATTTATTATTTTCAAGATTTACTTTTATAAAATTTTGAGTTCTAAACTCTTCCCCTCCTTTTCCTCCCCTCCTTCCCCAAGATGGTATGCCACCTGATATAGGATATACATGTACAATAATATTAAACATATTTCTAGACAGGTATGTTGTCAAAGAAAAAGAACAAAATGGACAATAGAAGCTTCTTCTATTCAGTCTAATTAGTTTCTCCCACAGAATCTGAATGGATTCGTGTCAGTGTTAGTTAAAGGAAATGATACAATTCTGAAATTTTTTAGTCCCTAAAACATAAATCCATACATCAAACAAGAAAATGAACATCTGACAACAGATAAATTAGGAGTTTGTAAAGAATAAACTTCATTAGGTCTATAACCTAAAGAAATAAAGAAATAAACTTTAATGTGGGATATCATGATTGTAATTTTGATGCAATATTTGTTTGGTTATTGACAGTTCATTACCGTCTACTATAGTAAAAATATATTTTATATTATTATAAATATATATTTACTATAGTAAAAATACAATAGTAATTTAAAATTATTGACAAACAATATCAAATCCACAAATGTACACAAAGGTACATTTAAAAATTCATCTCCTTGTAGACAAAATATGGAGTGCCTAGCACAATGCCTTGCCCATAAAATAAGTGCTCCATAAAAACTGAGACAAGTATTAGGAACCAGTTTTTACCTGAGAATTTAAGTTCTCATTCCTTGAAGATTAAAAAAATTTTTTTTAAAACAAAAAAATCTCAATTGTCTAAATTGTTTTAAGTATGGAGTGAGACTTCAGAGACCCTTGGGCCAAGTAAGCTGAGCAGTCAGAGGCAGCTGAGACCTAGTAAGCAGTAGTCACCTGAGTATACATCAGCTCCTGTCCTAAGAATGAAAGAATGGGTAGTTTCAAGGACCAGACCAGTTTCTTTGTAAGTTTAACTCCCCTCTCACTTCTACCTCCCTGTGATGTTCTCACTGCTTTGTTAGAACCTTTTCATTAGAACTTACCTGATCACCTAGTACTCTGTTGAAAGACCTCACTTTGTGACCTTGTGACTGGACTACAATGATCTGCTCTCATCTGTTTCCATGTGTCAATATGTGGCACCATATATTTGTACAGTACCTGATGAGCCCACAGGCCAGATCCTTAGTGGTTTTAAAATACAGAATAAAAATATTCAGTAACCCACACAATAAACAAATGACTAATTGAATGAATGAATAAAAAGGTTTTTTGGTCAATATCTCTATTTTTAAATTTTTTAGCCAATACTATATTATTTTGAGAATTATTACTTTGTACTACTGTCTGACATATGGTATGCCAGGTCCCTTCCTTCTCATTTTTTTCCATTGATTTCCTTGATAGTTTTGATCTTTTGTGCCTCCACATAGATTTATTATTTTTTCTAGTTCTACAAAATAATCCTTTGGTAGTTTGGTTGGCATGGTACTGGATAAGTAAATTGAGGTAGCAACTGTCATTTTTATCAATACTGGTTCAAACTACCAATGAGTAATATTTCTCCAATTATTTGGTTCTTTCTCTTTTGTTGTAAAGAGTGTTTTTCAGTTGTATTTTTACAGTTCTCTTATCTTGGAAGGTAGCCTCTTAAATATTTTATACATTTTCAAGAATTTTAAATAGAATTTATCTATCTTTCTTTGCTGGGTTTTATTGAGGTTGTACGGAAATTCTGATGGTTTGTGTGGATTTATTTTATATCTTGCTGAAATTATTGTTTAATTTTAGCTACATCTACTGCTTTTTAAATATACCATCATATCAACTGCAAAGAGTGATAATTGTGTTTCTTCTTTGCCTATGCTTACTCCCTTAATTTCTTTTTTTTCTTGTCTCCTCACTATTACCAACAGTAATAATGGATATGCTTGTTTCAATCCTAATTTTTCCTCGAAGAGATACTAATTTATTGTCATCATGGATAAAAATCTAACACATAATGGAATACTATTGTGTTGTAACAAGTGAAAAGATGATTTCAAAAGAACATGGGAAGACGTGTATCAACTGATACACAATGAAATGAATAGAACCAGAACAATTTATACTATATCATCAATATTATAAAAAAAAAAACATTTTTGAAAGATCTAAGAATTCTGATCAACTAAATGGTCAACTATGATTCCAAAGGGTTGACACCACCTTGCGACCACAGAAATACTGAATATGAAGAATAAGAAATTAATTGTTCTTTATAACGATAAGTAAATATATTTTCCTTACTTGTGTTTTTATAATAAAAGGGGGTCTATGTTTCTTTCTTTCTTACAGTGGCAGGGAGAAATAGGGGATGAAAAAAACTTGAATGTTTGATAATTTAAAAATAAAATATTAAAAAATTGTGATAAAGTTCTTTGGGTAATCATTTTTTAAACATCACCATAAGAAATAAAATTGAAATCAGCATTGTTCTCAATATGGAAGCATATTTGACCTCAAATTTCTTTATCTACACTAACAAATATGTGAAATTGAGTATATTGCTTTCCAAATAAATGTCAGTTTCATGTCCTAGAAAACATCAACTTTTCAAAAACTATGGATCTAAAAATGTAACATTTTCTCACTTTTCTATTTTACTGTTTAGAATGTGCAAAGATAGTAAAAGGGAAAAACATTATTTCCACTATTACAGTAAGGAGGTAGAAGAGTGAAAGTCTAATTTTCCCACCCTTGCCAAAAAAGTATTCCTAAGATAACTTATGACAAGACTATTTATATGAATCATGCCAGGGAATATTGGTTTAAATAAATTTAATATATATGTATCTTATTAAAATTTTTCAGTTTCCACAAAGAAATGGAACATTTTATAAGATACAAGATGATGCTTATCATTTCTAATACTGAATACAATGTAAAAATGTGTTTATCAAAATTTATTTTCAGCTCAATGTTTAACATGTAAATATATCTATTTGGACATAAAGGTCAGCTAGGTAGCTCAGTGGACAGAGGGCTGGGCCTGGAATCAGGAAGACTCATCTTTCTGAGTTCAAATCTGGTCTGACATAAGAACCTATTTACTAGCTGTGTAATCCTGGGCAAGTCACTTAACCCTATTTGCCTCAGCTTCCTCATTTGTCAAACAAGCTGGAAAGGAAATGGCAGACCATTCCAGTATCTCTGCCAAGAAAACCCAAAACAGGGTCATGAAGAATCAGACACGACTGAAACAATTAAATAACAACAACAAAAATAATGAATATAAATCTTTAATTTCTAAAATACTAATATATGTTTATTTTCTGCTATATATGTTTAGCAATACAAGCACATTTTTTAGGGGAAAGTGCCAATACTGGAGGTTTTTCTTGTATAGGTGATTTCTCTATCCCCACTGTAGCCCTTTATACCTTTCCCACGGACTTGTCAACACTTTGGATGGCTTGATTGCACCAACCTGCTCTTGACTGGCAGACCCAGGTTCCCAGACCAGGACCACCAATTGGTCAGTCAATAAAAGCCTAATTAAGTGATTACTTAATCATGAGGCACTATGCTAGGGGATGAAAATACAGAGAAAAGCAAAAACACTGGTCCTTGCTTTCAAAGCATAAACATTTTACTAGGGGAGATAGCATGCAAATAAATATGTACATGTAAAACATGCAGTACAAATATAATCTCAGAGGAGGGAGAGGAGAGGAAGACAGGTCTCCTGTAGAAAGTGGGGTCTGAGCTGAATCTTGAAAGAAGGCAAGGAAGTTAGCAGTCAGAAGTAAAGAGGGAGAGGATTTCAAGCATAGGAAGCAGCCAGGGAAAGGGGGATAAAATATATATGAGAGGAACAGCAAGGAGGCTAGTATCACTGGACTATAGAGTACATAGAAAGAGCAAAAATAATAAGATTGAAAAGGTAGAAAGGGACAAGATTATAAAGGACTTGAAAAGTCAAACAAAAGAAATTAACATTTGATGCTATAGGTAATAGGGAGCACTGGTGTTTACTGACTAAAGAAGGGAAGGGCTCATTATAGTCAGACCTACATTTTAGGAAAAATCACTTGAGTAGTTGAGTGGAATACGGATTGAAATCTAAAAAGACTTGAGGTAGCGAAACCAAATAGGTTGCAATAATCTAGGTAAGAAGTGATAGAGGGGGGCGGCTAGGTGGCAAAGTGAATAGAGCACTGGCCCTGGAGTCAGGAGTACCTGAATTCAAATCCGGCCTCAGACACTTAAACACACACACAAAAAAACTAGCCGTGTGACCTTGGACAAGTCACTTAACCCCACCTGCCCTCCAAAAAGCAAAAAAAAAAAGTGATAGAGGCCACAACTATTGTTGTGTGAGCTGATAGGGTGAAAC
>JAQQSW010007886.1:0-13597 GCA_028646575.1 Pseudocheirus occidentalis
TGCTTTGCTGCTTCTACACCGCCATCTTGGCTCTGCCCTCCCCTCTTGGCTCCGCCCCCCTAGAAGGCTTTTAATATTAGGAGTTTATATTTCATTTTAGTGACAATAGGGATCCAATGAAGATTCTTGAGTAGGAGAAGGACACATCCAGACCTATATACTAAGAAGGTTATTTTGGCAGTTATGTGGAAGGTGTTTCAAAAGGGGAATGGATTAGAATTTGGGTGATCAATTAGGAGATTATTAAAATAATCCACATGAGAAGTGAAATGGGTCTGAACTAGGATACTGTGTATAGAGAGATAAATATGAAGGACATTGTGGAGACAGAATCAATAAGTCTTGGTAGTGGTCTATGAAGTATGAGGGAGAAGGAAGAGTTGAAGTGACTCTGAAGTTGTGAATCTGAACAACAGGAGTGATGATGAGACCTTCAACATAAAAGGTTAAGTTTAGAGAAGGAATATGTTTTGTTGGGGGGAAGATAAAGAGTTCTATGTTGGATGTATTTCAGTTTCAGATGCTCATAGGATCTCCAGGTAGTAAGGACTAGCAGGCAGGTGGTAGTATGGGAGTAGAGTTCAGGAGACAGATTAGGGTTGGGCGTATAGCTTTGGGAGTCATTTGTATTGAGACAATAATAGAATCCATGGTACCTGAGGAAATCATGAGGAGGAAAATTCTACAAAGAGGTGAGAAGATGGCCCAGGACAGAGCCTTGGGGCATATCCACCATTAGGGATATAAAAGACAATCCATTAAAGGTCCCAGCTATTTCACATTTCTCATTTATTCACCTGAGTCATAGCTATCATCCCCACCTTCAGTAGATTTTTGTTTGTTGCTGCTTTCCAATTCCCCTAACTCCTTAGCATGATATTATGAAGTGGATACTGCATTCAGAATCAGAGGAGGTTGGAATCCTTCCCCTGATGCTATGTGATATTTAAACTTTATGAGGTTTCTTCATTTTGAATATGGGAATAGTAATTGTTGTGTTATCTACATTATAGGGCTATGGGTCAAAGGAGATAATATGTGTAAAATGCTTTGTAAATATTACATAAATTTGAGTTATTAATTTTGCAGTTGTCTGGTATTATGCCCCCAATTCCTTAATATTCCTTGATATATATATCTCGCAGGATCTAGATCACATGGGTAATCAAATTCTCATAATTTTCTAGAGATAGAACCATCATTTTACCCTTCTCTAAATCCTCTGTCCATTAGAATCTGTTTTTGGTCGATTTGATGAATTACTAGATAGTTTTTAGCCTTTAACACATGTAACCCCATATAGATGTATGGGGTCTTCAGGTAGGACTCATATCTCTGGTGTGAGGGCTTGCCAAGCCCTTTTCAGGGCTGCTAATCCACCTTTGGTGTTCTCCTGTCACCCAATTTTCACCTGTGGCTTCAAGAAGCTGTAGCATGTGCAGCAGCAACACGCCAGTAAAACCTTCTTGTCAGATGGACTAAACCAGGTTGAAGGTAAATGACAGGCTACAAACCTTTTGGTGAGTTAGGGACAAGTCTAGGATATAAACACTTTCCCTGGAAGAATGGGAAGATCAGAACAATTTGTTCCAAAGGCCATGGAGGTGGCTGAAGCAGATGCTGTGGAGCGCTTAAGAGCTTCATCAAATACTGAAGTTGCCAAGGTCATCCACTGTATCCTGGACTATTGCTAGTCATCTTGACTTTTTTCTTGCCACTGGACTTTGATGACCCTGGAAGAGAGAGTAAGGTTGATGACTTTGTGCAACTCTGCCTCACTTAAATTCATTTTAAGACATCACCCTGAGGTGTCTTTGGTCCTCTTTGAATTGAAAAGCAAGCAATATCTTCTCCCTCCAATTTTTAAAAATTACTTCACTTATTCATTCAACAAACATTCCTTGACAATTTACTATATAAGTACATATATGCGTATGCATATTCAATTCATGAGCAAGTCAAGACATCATTCATTATTTTATTACGTCAACACCATGATGTCATTGGTCCTTTTTTGAAAACAAAGGATGAACAACAACAATACATGTTTCAGGGCTGCTCACTCTCTGAAAAGAGTATGACACACGGCAGAGAGAAAATAGTCTCTACTTTAAATTCAGAGTTTATCAATTAGATAAAGATTTACCAACTCTTGAATCTGGACCCTGATGAAATCTGCTATTCTCTACTTTATCTGCTTATACTGAACTTGAGCCCTTGCCTGTCCTGTAATATCTGCCAGACTTCTGCTGAGCTGGAGAAAATAATTCCTTAAAAACTAGTATTGGTCAAGTGGAAGCTAATGACTCCATGACACACCAAGAAACAATAAAACAAAGACAAAAGAATGAAAAAATAGAAGAAAATGTGAAATATACTATTGGAAAAACAACTGACCTGGAAAAGAGAGGAGAAATAATTGAAGAATCATTGCACTACCTGAAAGCCATAATCATGATATAGATTATACAAGGATATACAAATTTTCTAAGAACTTTATCAGTATTAGAGCTATTTGGGATGAAGTAAAAAAAATATGGACAGACAAGAAAGAAGGATGCCCGGGAGAAGGAGGAAGGGAGAAGAAGAAAGGAAAAAATGGTCTCATATAAAAAAATGTGCAAGAAAGAGCTTTTACAATGGAGGGGAAAATGGCGTGTGTGTGTGTGTGTGTGTGTGTGTGTGTGTGTGTGTGTGTGAGGGGGTGGGTAATACTTGAACCTCATTCTCTTCTAACTTGCTTCAAAGAGGGAAATACACACATAGACAAGACACTCAACTGGGTAAAGAAATCTTTCTTACCCAACAGAGAAGTTGGAGGGGAAGATGATAAGAGAAAGAGGGGGTGATAAAAGAGAGAGTAGATGAAGGATGGCTGGGGTCAGAAGGAAAGCAGACTTTAGAGGATTAATAGGATGAAAAGAGAGAGAAGATAAATGGAAGAAAAATAGGATGGAGGGAAATGAGCATTGATAATCATAACTAGGAATGTGAGTGGGATGAATTCATTCATAAAACAGAGGCAGATAGCAGAATGGGTTAGATACCAGAATCCAACAATATATTGTTTACAAGAAACACACTTGAAACAGAGAGACACACAAAGAGTTAAAATAAAGTCTTGGAGCAGAATCTATCATGTTTCATTGGAAGTAAAAAATGCGGGGGTAGCAATCATGATCTCAAACAAAGCTAAAGCAAAACCTTTATTATTACTATTTTACTATTACTATTATTAAAGCTAATTTAAAGAAATAAATGGGGAAACTACATCTTGCTAAAAGGTGTCATAGACAATGAAGTAAAAGCATTACTAAACATAAATTTATCCAATGGCATTGCACTCATTCCACCTTTAAATTCTTAGAGGAATGAATTATAAGAGGAAATAGACAGGAAAACCACTATAGTGGAGTACTTAAACATTATCCTTCAAAGCTAGACAAATCTAACCATAGAATAAATAAGAAAGAAGTCAAGATAATACTATCTTAGAAGTGTTAGATATAAAAGGCCTTTGGAGAAAATTGAATGAGAATAGAAAGAAGTATATATTTTCTCAACTGTTCATGGTACCTTCATAAAAAGTGACCGTATATTAGGGCACAAAACCTTACAATGCAGGAAAGCAGGAATATTAAATGCACTCTTTCCAGACTATAATACAATAAAGTTACATTCAGGGAAGGACTATAGATTTTTTATAGATAAAAAATTAATTGGAAACTAAATGATCTAGTCCTAAAGAACAAGTGAGTCAAAGAACAAAACATAGAAACAATAAATAATTTCATTAAAAAGAATTACAATGATTCAGTCTACCAAAATGTGTAGGATGCAACCAAAGCAGTACTTGGGAGAAATTTTACGTCTCTAAATGCCTATAGCAACAAAACAGAGAATGAACAGTTTGACGAATTGGACATCCAACTAAAAGAAAAAATGATGAACAAAAAGATTCCACAGTAAAGCAGACCTCCAGAAAAAACAACAAAAGAATAAAACAACAAAGGATTATTCTATGGGTTATCCAGTCCACTCTGAGTCACTCCAGAGGGTTAAAGGCAGTGGCTAAAATCATCACCAGCCCATCAATGAGGGGACTTGCAGTAACAACTATTGCAACTATAGAGCCAAAAGAAGTTCAGAAGAAATGCAGTGGGGGAGAAGGAAATGGGGAACATTCATTCCTGGTGGAAAAACTGAAGAATCAAGCAAACATAGGAAAACCTCAAGTATAATGAAGAAATACCATGTTAAGAAAAACCCAGATAAAAGCCCAGAAGCGAATAACCCAGCAATAATTGCAAGTAGGAAAATAGGAAAGAGAATATATTGGTTGCAAGAAAATCTCAAAGTCTACTAAAAGACATCAAAGAAGAGGTAAGAAATCAAATTAAAGCCCTTTAGGAAAAATTTGGAAGGAATAAAAAGAGCTTACAATAGAAATGAGAAAACCTTGATGCAGTATTAGATTCTCTGAAAAGTAGAATGGAGGAAATAGAACTTAGAAATTCAATCATATAACAAAAATATTGGAGAAAAAGTTAAATCCTGAAAATATCAAGAACTTATGAGATTTCTAATGTCAAAAACAGTTAATCTAGGAAACAAGAGACAGGTACAGAATTTAAGAATCACTTCCCTGAAAATTATGATGAAACAAAAACTTGGTCATCATATTTCAAGAAATCAGAGAAGATTGGACAGAATTATTAGATTTAGAAGTAAATTGAAATAGAATCTATGAATCTTTTCCTGAAAGAAGACCTATATTGCCTATATTCTCAGCAATATAACAATCTAAGACAATTCCCAGGACTTATGATGAAAAAATGCAATCCACCTCTGAGAAAAAGAGCTGATGAAGTTTGAATGCAGATTGCAGCATATTTTTAAAATTTTATTTTTCTTGTTTTTAAAATTTTTTTGGGGTCTCTGTTTTCTTTTACAACATGACTAATATGGAAATATGTTTTGTGTTACTGCACATGTGTAACCTTTATCAAATTGCTTGCCTTCTAAATGAGGTAGTAGTGAAGAGAGAGAGGGAAAGAATTTGGAACTAAAAAACCTATAAAAATAAAAGAAACTAATACCTACTTCTGGGACCCTACTAGAATGAAAGTCTTTGTAGTAGATTCCATTTTAATGAGTCCTGTTTGCTCTTTACGTGCAATGCCTAATCATTACTCAGATGATTCATGGAAATTGACCCTTTCCTTAGGAGTTTCTAACCTCACTTGTAAATAATCAGCTATAAGGTTTTTTTAAAACTTGGAAGGAATATGGTATATGTAGATAATTAGCAAAAATTAAATTTTCAAAAAATTCATCTTCCTATTTTTGACGGCTCCCTGCAGTTTCCAAAGCACCTGTATATAATAATAAAGAAATGAATATTCAGATTAATAGGCAGAGTGGTATAGTAGATAGATTGCTGGGCCTGAACTCAGGACACTGAACATTCAAATCCCATCTCTGACTTTAATTAGCTCTATGGCCAAGGGCAAATCACTTAATTTTTGAAGCCTTAGTTTCCCCATCTGTAAAGTGAGAATAAAATGTAATATTTATCAGAGTTGCAGTGAGGCTTTGATAAGATAATGGATGTAAAATATATGTCATTTATCAACTTTAAATAACTATCATCAATTCTAGAGGCATATGTTTAAGTTAGGCATATAATTAATAAATATGATGATTAATGATGATGATGATAAAAGTGACCTAACTTAGAAGCCATCTAGTCCAATTTTTTCATTTTATATATAAAGAAACTAAGGCTGAGAGGGGAAATGTGAAGTCACATAGGTAGTATATGTCAGAATCAGGATTCAAACCCAGGTCTCCTAAGTCCATACTTGGCGTTCTTTCACCGTACTACACAGCGGCAGAAGTGGTAGTTAGCATCTTAGTAGTGCCGTATCTTTCTGTGTTTAGACCTGTGATGTCATTGCTGTAAGGAATTCTCAAAGGCCAAATCCCCTTAACCCAATCAGCAACTGTATTGCAATATAGCCTAAGTTGCTCAGGGGCACTTAGAAAAAGTGACCTACCCAGGGTCATGCAGCTATTATGTCAGTAATGGGACTTGAATTTTGGTGTTTCTCACTCCATAGTTGGCTCTTCTTCTACTACCTACCCCAAGCTGCCTCTTCATATTTATATAATTCTTGATACTTTTTTCAAATTGCTTTCACATCTATTTTCTTATTTTATCCTTAAAGGGGAAACCCCTTTTGAGACAAAGAGGGCATTATTATCTCCATTTGATAGATAGGGAAACAGACTCCTGGAGGTGGAGCAACTCAATTAATTGGTGTCATATATGGGATTATTGAAGAAGAGGGAAATGTAAATGAGAGGCAGTGATGTACAGTGGATCAGATACTGGACTTGAAATAAAAATAACCACACTTGAGTTAAAATCCTGTCTCTGACATTTAGAAGTAACTGTGGGTATATTTCATTTTCTCTCTAGGCCTAACTTTTCCCTCTGTGTAAAATGGAGATGATAATACCTATTGTATTGTCTGCCCAGAACGTTTGTGAGGATCACTTGGTGGCACAGTAGATAGAGCACCAGGCCTGGAGTCAGCAAGACAAGTTAAAAAAACTGCCTCAGACAATTACTAGGTGCATTGACCATGGACAAGTCACTTAACCTCTATTTGCCTCTGTTTTCTCAACTGTTAAATGTGGATAATAATGACTTCAAGAGAGAGGTGGCCCTGGCATTTGAGAATTGTGCTGTGGAGAGAAATACACCCTGAAGTTTATCTGAACAACCCATCTAGCAGAAATTTTGTGCTTAGGGTGGGACTTTGTGAGGATTCCACAGAGTGGAAAGAACTACGAGGATCTACAGTTCTAGGTGTGGGTGGTGTTGGCTTTGTGTATGCCTCACTAGCATTATACTCCAAATTTCTTAGTACTCCTGCATTAGTTATTTCCCACCATTACAAAACAAAACAAACCCCCCCCCCCCCACATATGCCTTAGATTGCGTTCTGAGTCTATCACCTCTATCTTGAGGGAGGTAGCATGATTCATCATGAATCCTCTGGAATTGTAGTTGGTCATGTTATGTTGATCAGTTTCTATTTTTTTTAATTTTTAAAATAAATTGTTTTTAGTTCTCAACATTGATTTCCATAGGATTTTGAGTTACAGTTTTTTCTCTCCCCATCTTTCCCCTACCCCCAACCCCAAGTAGCAAGCCTATTGAATGCCCCTTCCCCCAATCTGTTTTCTCTTATATCCTCCCCCTTCACCTCTCTAACTTTCTTTTTTTTTTTTTGACCTGTTGTCTACCTTTAGTCTACAAGACTCAGTTCCAGAATCACTTGAGTTTCAGATTTTCTCCCCTTCCTCCCCACCCCCCACCCCCACCATGGCTGCATACAATCATGTATAGGATCTGCAAACTCCTCCACATTGTATGGTAGTCTGGCTGTATAAGCGTTGTAGCCAATGGAGTGAACAATGGGAAAAGAGAAACAAAACCAAACACAAAAAGGAACGATAGCACGCATTGCTTCAGTCTCCATCCAAACCCTGGTCCTTCTAGATCTTTCTCTGAATGTAGACATCTCCCTCCATCCTGAGACCTGCAGAGCTGTCCTCCAACTGTGCGTTGTTGAGAAGAGTCCAGTCCATCAAGGTTGTTCATCACACACACGATGTATCCGTGACTGTGCACAAATTGTCTTTACAATATTATTGTTATTATATAATTTTTTCCTGGGTTTGCTCACTTCACTTTGCATCAAGTTCATACAAGTTTTCCTAGGTTTCTCTGAAACTCTCATTACTCCTTATAGTACAACAATTTCCCTTTACATTTGCATGCCATATGTTCAACAATTCCCCAGTTGATGGCTTCCCCCTTTTTAAAAAATTCTTTGCCATCACAAAAGTGCTACTATAAATATTTTTGTACAAATGATTCCTTCCTTCTTTGATCTCTTTGTGGTATAGACCTAGTAGCAGAGTCAAAGGGTATGTACAGGTTAACAGCTTTTTGAGCATAGTTCCAAAATGCTTTTTGGAATGGCTGGGACAGTTCACAGTAATACCAATAGTACATTAAAATATTTTATTTCCCTCAGCCTTTCTAGCATTTGTCATCTTTCTTTTTTTGGTCACCTTTACCAGTCTGAGAGGTGTGAGGTGGTACTTCATAATTATTTTAATTTGCATATCTCTAATTCTTAGTGCTTTAGAACATTTATTCATATGGCTATTGATAAATTTGATTTCTTCCTCTGAAAATTGCTTATTCATATACTTTGACCATTTATCATTTGGGGAATGATTCTTATTCTTATAAATCTGAACTGGTTTGAATTTGAATTAGTTCCCTATATATCTTAAAAATGAGACCTTTATCAGAGAAACTTGTTCCAAAGAGACATTTCCAGTTTCCTACTTCTCTTCTAATTTGAATGAATTGGTTTTGCCTTTGCATAAATTTTTACATTTTATGTAATCAATATTTTATATTTTACTTCCTATGAACCGTTTTATCTCTTGATTGGCCATGAACTCTTTTCCTAGCCGTAGATCTGATAGATGATTTCCTCTATGCTTCCCTAATTTGTTTATAATATCATCAAAGTCATATACCTATTTGGAGTTTGTCTTGGTATATGATATAAGATGCTGATCTTGACCTAGTTTCTGTGAGGCTGCTTTCTAGTTTTCCCAACAGTTTTTGCTAAATAATCAGTCAGTAAACATTTATTAAGCACCTACTATGTACCTGGCATTTTGATAAGCACTGGATGTGCAAATGCAAGTAAAAAAAAGACATTCTCTTATGAAGTTTACAATATAACAGGGAAGACAAGACACAAAGCAAGCTGAAGAAGGAGAGGGAGAGAAGAAGGGAGGTACCTGGTACAGTGGCATGATGGAGAAATCCAAAGAAGCCCAAAAGCAATGGAGCTGGTGGGAAATGGGTGGAAGAATGTGTTGAATCTTACTCTTAAATAAAGGTCCTTGAGCTCATGTCTCTGCCCACCAGATAGAGGATCCAATCAGAGGGGTGGAGAATACTGATAAGATGTGAGCACTAGGCAGATTCAATCTTGCAGGATAATGAGGTTTCCCAATGAGAAGTTTCCTGGGAAAGAAAGACATTGTGAAGAGGCCCAAAGAAAACCCAAAGTCTCAGCCTACTTATGAGCAATTGATATTTCTCCAATTATTTAGATATATCTTTATTTTGTAGGAAGTGTTTTGTAAGTTTTTTCATATAGTTCTTATTTATGTCTTATTCCCAATAATTTTATATTATCGATAGTTATTTTAAATGGATTTCCTCTCTGTTGGATTTTGTTGGTAATATTTAGAAATACTGATGATCTGTTTGAATGTATTTTATAGCCTGCACCTTTGGTTAAGTGAATTTTCAACTGTTTTTTTTTAGCTGATATTCTAGGATTCTTTAAGTAAACCATCATATTATTTGCAAAAAGAGATTATTATTATTAATATCATTATTATTGTTATTATTTTACCTATGCTTATTTCCTAAATTTCTTTTTTCTTTATTGCTATAGTTATCAGTTTTAGAACTATATTAAATAGCATTGATGATAATTAACATCCTTGCTTTACCCATAATATTATTAGGAAGTCCCCTAGTTTTTCCCTATTACAGATAATCTTGACTTTTGGTTTCAGTTAGTACTTATCACACACATTAAAGAGATCTCTATTTCTAGTGTTTTTAACAGGAATGGGTGTTGTATCCAGTTTTAAGTTTTTTTTTCTGCACCTATGAATAATTAATGTTGGTTTTGCTATTAATAGTATAAATTGTGTTTATAGTTTTCCAAATATTGAACTAGTCTTTTATTACTAGTATAAGTCCAGCCTGGTCATAGTAAATAATATTTATGATATATTGCTATAGTATCCTTGCTAGCATTTTATTTATATTTTTGTCTTAATATATTGGTCTATAGTTTTCTTTCTCTGTTTTGACTCATTCTCATTTGTGTACCAATACCATACTTGTGTCATAGAAGTAATTTCATAGCATTTCTTTTCCTGTTTTCCTCTCAAAAGGTATGTAGTATTAGAATAAATTGTTCTTTAAATGGTGGATTAATTTCACTTATAACTCCATCTGGTCAAGGGGCTTTTTTCTTTGTGAGTTCATTTATGACTTGTTCAATTTCTTTTTCTAAGATAGGGCTTTTAAAGTCCTTTGTTTCCCATCCTATTACTCTAGACAATACACAATATGAAAATAGTCAGACATGTTATTTAGATTGTCAGGTTTCTTAGTGTATAATTGGATGAAATTTCTTTTATTTATTTATTCCTTGTTGTAAGTTCATCTTTTCCATTTTTGATACTGCTAATTTGACTTTTTTTAGTTCAAAAATTAAGTTAACTAATGTCTCATCTAGTTTACTTTCCCTACTCCCCAAAAAATCACGCATTTACCCCCAAAACAAATTTTATTTATTAATTCAATAGTTTTTTTTTCAATTTTCAGGATTTCTATTTCAATATTCAATTGGGATTTTAAAATTTGTTGACTTTCTAGCTTTCTTAGTTGCTTGTCCAACTCATTGATTTGCTGTTTCTCTTTTCTATTGATGAAAGTCTTTAAAGATATGTATTTTATCCTAACTACTACTTCGGATGTTTCCTAAAGATTTTGGTATGTTTTTTCATTTTTGTCATTATCTTTAATGAAATTATTGATTGTTTCTATGATTTGTTCTTTGACTCATCCATTCTTTAGGATTAAGTTATTTAGATTTTGATCAATTTTTAATCTTTGTTTCAAAGGCTCTTCATTGAATGCAAAAATTGCATTATGATCTATAAAGGATGTACTTTCCTCACTATTTGTGAGGTTTTTCTATCTTAATACATGTTTTTTTTTGTGACAATGCTATACACAGTTCAAAATATGTGTGCTTCTTTCTATTTCCATTAAATATTTTCCAGAGATTTCTTATATCTAACTTTTCTAAGGTTCTTTTCAATTCCTTCATTTCTTTCTTTTTTTTGTTTGTTTATTTTAATTGGAGCTAATTGGGTTAGATATTTTTAGATCTGAGAGTGGTAAATTGAGGTCCTTACTATTACACTTTTTACTATCTATTTCTCCCTGTACAATATTTAATTTTCTTTTAAATAATTTAAATGCTATGCTATTTGGTATATATATATATATATATATATATATGTATATATATATATATATATATATACATATATGCTTAGTATTGTTACTAATTCAGTATTTATGGTACCATTCCACAAAATGCAATTTTCAGGCTTTTCTTTTTGATTAAGTCTATTTTTTGCCATTGTTTAAAGATCATGACTGCTTCCCCTGTCTTTTTAAATTTACCTGAAACATAATAGATTCTGCTCCAGCTTCTTATTATAACTGTATCTTTCTGTTTCAAGTATAAATGACATATTGTTGAATTCTGGTTTCTAATTTACTCTGTTATTCTCTTTTGCTTTATGGATGAGTTCATCCCTTTAACATTCATAGTTGTGATTCTTTTTTTTTTTTTTTTTTTTTTGCTTTTTGGAGGGCAGTTGGGGTTAAGTGACTTGCCCAAGGTCACACGGCTAGTTTTTTTTTTTTGTGTTAAGTGTCTGAGGCCGGATTTGAACTCAGGTACTCCTGACTCCCGGGACGGTGCTCTATTCACTGTGCCACCTAGCCGCCCCTATAGTTGTGATTCTTAATTGTGTGTTTCCCTTCAGACTATTCTTTTATACTTTTCCTTCCTTATTTTCTAAGCAACTCTTTAAGAGTTGCTTCTGACTAATTTTACCCTTAATACACCCTCCTCTTCATTGTCCTTTTTCCCTTAGTATTTCTGTACCCAACTCATTCTCCATTGACCAGTTCAGGTGAGGATGAAATTGAGGCATTGCCTGCCCTCTCCAATTATTTGAGATGGTCTTATCCATTATTTCTCTTGTTTTCTCACTTGCCAGTATATTCTCTTACCTTTAACTTTTTCTTCTAAAATCATCAAAACAAAATGGAAACAATCCTAGGTCTTCCATCTAATTAGACTTTTTCTATGACCCCTGATGATGACAAAGTTCTGAGAACTACATATACAATTTTCTCATATAAGAATATAAACAGTTTATCCTTATGATTTCTCACTCCAGTTTATCTTTTTATGCTTCTCTTGACTTTGATGATTTTATGTTAAAGTTTTTATGCAGGTCTGATATTTTCATCAAGAATCCTTAGATACCTATTTCATTAAAGATCCTTTCCCCCCAGTAGGATTATATTCAGTTTTCCTGCATAAGTGAGCTAGGCCTCTTTCTATCTGGAATGTTATATTCCAAGCTTTCCACTCCTTTGTAATTTTGTTGTTCAGTCGTTCAGTTCTGTCCAACTCTTTGTGACCCCATGAACCATAGCACACTGGGCCCTTCTATCCTCCATTATCTCTCAAAGCCTATCCAAATTCATGTTAGTTGTTTCCATGACACTATTTATCCATCTCATCTTCCACTGTCTCCTTTTCTTTTTTGCCTTCATTCTTTCCAAATATGAGGGTCTTTTCTGGTGAATTCTGTCTTCTTATTATATGGCCAAAGTATTTTCAGCTTCAATATATTGCCTTTCAGTGAATACCCTGAATTAATTTCTTAAATATTGACTGATTTGACCTCTTTGCTGTCTAAGGGACTCTCAAAAGTCTTCTACAGCATCATAGTCAAATTCTCATAGTCGTACATTGCTAGTGGAAAAAAACCATAGCTTTGACTATATAGACCTTTGTTGGCAAGGTGATATCTCTCCTTTTTAGTATGCTGTCCAGATTTGCCAATGCTTTCTTTCCAAAGAGCAAGCTTCTTCTAATTGCATGGCTGCAGTTGATCTCTGAGCCTAAGAATATAAAAGCTTTCCTTTCTTTCCTTTCTTCTCCCTTTATTTGCCAGAAAGTGATAGACCAGTTGCCAAGATCTTAGTTTTTTTTTTGTTAATCTTCAAGCCAACTTTTACACTTTTTCTTTCACCCTCATGAAAAGACTTCTTGATTCTTCTTCACAATCTCCCATTGAGTGGTATCATCTGCATATCTAAGATTGTTGATATTTCTTCTGGCAACCTTATCATATGTGATCCTGACTATGGTTTCTTGGTACTTGAATTTTTTCTTTCTGGTTACTTTCAGTATTTTTTCTTTGACATGGGAGCTCTGAATATTGGATATGATATTCTTGTGAATTTAAATTTTGGTGTTTCTTTTAGAAGGTAAATGGTGGATTCTTTCTACTTCTACTTTGTTTTCTGGTTCTAAGATTTCTTGACAATTTTCTTTTGTAGTGAACAAAACCCCTGAGAGACAGAGTTTCCAATTCATTAATAATAAATTTATTAATTAAGCTAATCAAACATAAATTGATGGTCAGGGGGTTCTCTTGTTTCTCTTGCCATCCCGACTGGCCCCTTTTGTAAGCAATCCATTATGATTATTAAAACCGTTTATTAAGATGCCAAGAAAGACTTTCTTTCTTTCTTTCTCTCTCTCTCTTTCTTTCTTTCTTTCTTTCTTTCTTTCTTTCTTTCTTTCTT
>JAQQSW010007887.1:0-13596 GCA_028646575.1 Pseudocheirus occidentalis
ACTTGGTTTAAATACATTTCTATTGGGAGAGAGTCTCATAGGAGGCCCAGCCTTGAGAAACTGTTCCTTAAGTTGCTTTACCTAATAAAGGCCATAGAGAAGACTGGGGGAAGCTGGGGTATGGGGAAGGGGTAACATCTGATCAGAATAGCAGACTTGGGTGCCAGGAGCAGCAACTAGCAACTCCAATTGTAGGATCTGTTGGGATCAGTCAGGTAGCTCCTTCTAGTGTCTGCATTCAACATTCTTTTTATAAACTGGTTTCAATAGCCCTCAGGAATTCTTTAACTTTAGGACCAGGAAAGGTCAAGAGCTTCATTCAACATCAGGAACATGAATATAGTGTTTAATAACATTCCTCTGGTTGTTTGGTGGCTGAATTGAACAGGCATACTTATGTTTAATGTTAAATATCCCACTTATTGTGGGAGGCCACATGGTACTTGATCCAAAGCACCTATTTTTATATTTATTTATTTGACCTGAAAGAGACCACCTTCCTCAGGCCAAAGTTCCCTGCCTCTTAGTGTGTCTAGTGGTATCCTTTCATTGAATCATAGAATCTCAGAGATGGAAGGGACCTCACAGGCCACATAGTAAAACCTGTACCTGAGCGAGAATAATTCCCTCTACCATATAGCCCCATGGTGGTTTTCCCATCTTTTCCTGAAGACCACCAGTGAGAGAGTACCAATGTAATGCTCAGGTCACTTATTCTACTTTGAGATACTCCCAATTATTATTAAGATATTTGTTAATATGCTCCCATATTAGAAAACCATAAGTGTTTTCTAAATACCAAACAATATACTTTCACAATATTTGGAATGAGGAATTGAGCAGAACCAATAACAGCAACATTGTGCGATGAACAACAATCATTGACTTATCTCTTCTCAGCAATACAATGATCCAAGACAATTCCAAATCCCTTGTGACTGATAGAAAATGTTATCCATACTCAGAGAAAGAATTCTGAGACTGAATAAAGATCAAAACATACTGTTTTCACTTGTGTGTGTGGCTTTTCCCTTTTCTGCTTCTTTTTCACAACACGAGTGTTGTAGAAATATGTCTAACATGATTGCACATGTAAAACCTCTATCAGATTACTTGCCATCTCAGGGAGGGGGAATGGGAGAGAGGGAGAAAAAATTGGAACTCAAAATCTTATAAAAATGAATACTTTTCAACTATCTTTACATGTAATTAGAAAAAAGTAAAATACCATTTACTTTAAAAAAAGTATGTGCATGTATGTATGCACGTGTGTGTGTATGTATGTATGTGTGTATCCATGATGCCTGTCCACAGAAATCTATGATGGTTTTGATAGTTCCATATTTCTTTGTGCATCAAACTTTTATTTTCTGGGTTTATGTTTTATCTATAAACACTCACTTGAGTTTGTCAACAATCTTCAACTAGGTAAATAATATTTGTGTATCATGCTAAGTTATGTCTTTAAAATTATTCAGTTATTTTATGCATTAAAAATATCCAATGTAATTATTTTTAAAAGAACTTTCCCATGTTTTCCCTGAATATATGTTTGCCACATTCAGTAGACCAGAATAGCTCTGCATTAGACGGTTTGGTCCCTCCAGTATTTTAAAAAAAATAGTGGAGATAAAAAAAAGTTTTACTATGTAATATAAATGTGTGTTTTTCACATGTTATGCACCTGACTTATCTATAACTAGTCTAGGTGAGAGGCAGGTTAGTGTAATGGGTAGAGTGGATTAGAGGGAAGCTCTGGGCTCATATCCTGCCTCTGACACTTTCAGGCTATATCTGGACAAGTGATTTAACCTGTTTGCCTTTATAGTTTCTTCTTCTATCAAATATAAATATAAGAGAGTTGTACTGGATGTCCTCTAAATTGCAAGTCTAAATTTCTGATCTTAGGATCCTAATATAGAAAAGATTGGATATAGAAAAGTAGTCAATGTATCTCATCCAGGACAGAAAACTTGAAAGATTTGATGACAGGTAGATTAGCAGTCTGTGACTGCATATCGGGCCTGGCTGATTTTGATTTTGGACTCTGATGTTAGTTTTGAGGAAAGAAATAACTCAGATTATAGAAAATTATTTGTCTGAAAGTCCTTTGAATACAACTCCCTAATTTTACAAATGAGAAAACTAAGGGTGAGTAAAGTGAAAGGGCTTGCCAAAGGGCATCAAACCTCACTGCATCTGAAGTTTAGAGGCTTTGCATAGCTACAAAGCTTGTATTGGGGGAATTAATGTGTGTGGAATGACAAGTATCGTTTTAAGAAAATCATGGTAATTGTTTACTTTGCACATTCGTTCCCCTACTTGATTGTTTTCATGATTTCTCTGGGCTCCTCTAATTATTGCTTATTTAGTTCCCATTATTTCTTTATTAGCCTTTTCATAAAACCCGTCTTCACATTTTGCTCCTTGTGTTCCAGACTCGGTTAGCAGAAGCAAAAGCATTGGCCAAGATTCTGTGCTTGTCCTAGAGTCAATGAAGCTTTGAATAGATTGTTGTGGCTCTACTTGTTTTCCGGAGTGGCCAGCCCTGATATCTTGGCAGTTTTTCAAGAGAAGGATTGACTTAATGGAGCAAAGTTTTTTTAAGGAAATCAGAAAATCCAAAAAGTACAGAAAGAGATTGCAGCCTAAGCAGATGCTCTGTCATGGATGAAAGTGGGAGGGAAGCTTTTTATTCACTGTGAGGTAAATATAGGACAGTGCACTTATCTAGGCTTATACTTGGTTTGTAAAGCAAATGACATTTAAATCACTAAAACTGTTCAGCTTCAGAAGACTTCCAAAGAATTTCCCAAAACTTGCCTTGTTCCAGTCAAGATCTTCTGTGAATCCTGATTCAGTTATCCATTATGTTAGATGTCCCCGGATAAGTCAGGATCCCAACATGGTCATGGCAGTCTTAAATATGAGACACAATAAAATAGGATTAAATTTAATTGGGATGAATGTGAAATCATTGACGTGCATCCAATACATGGAATTCTAAAATACAAGATGCTAGTAAACAATTTGTCTGAAAAAGACTTGAGGGTTTTAGAAGACTCAGTGGTATAATGTTGCCACAGAAAACAAGTAGGGAGCAATTAGGATGCATTAAAAAAGGCACAGCTTTCAGATCCAAGACTATGATACTTTGTCCTGGTATTATCTTCAACTCCAGGTAACGTGTGGAGTATCTAAAAGGGAGAAACTAAAAGAGTTAAGATGTGATGTCCATGCCATATGAGCATTTCTTGAGCTTTGGATGTTTATATAACCTGCATAGCAGAAACTCTGGGGATTTCAGCAAGTAGCATTAGCCAAACACTTCAAAAGCTGATATTTGGATGATGGATTAGATTAGTTGTGCCCTATAGAATATAACTAGAAACCAGAAATGAAAGTTTTTTAAAAGTTAAATTTAAATTTTTATTTTGAGTTAAAAGAAATTATTTTCCCAATCTTCTACCACCCCCAAACTAAAGCCAAAAAAAGGAAACATTTTAATTTGTTTTTAATTAAGTAAAGAAAACTCCCATCAGCTATGCCCAGAATTTTATGTATTATTCTATACTTTGTGTCTCCTCTCTTTTAAGAGAAGTAGGTAGCATAGTTCATCATTACCCTGGAACTGTGGTTGGACATTCTAAATGTGGTTGGTCAGAGTTCTAAAGTTCATTATTATATAAATGGTTCTTGTTCTGCTCCCTTCATAAAATCTTCGGTTTTCTCTGAAACCACCCATTTAATTATTGTTTATGGTGCTATAGTATTCCACCACATTACTATACCATACTTTGTTAGGTATTCTCCGATTAATGAGCACCTACTTAGTGATTAGTTTTTGGTTACTACAAAAAGAGCTGCTTTAAATGTTTTTGTATATGTGAATCTTTTTGCTCCTTTTTTACAATCATTTCTAGACCCAGTATTGATATTGCTGGGTCAAAGAATATGTACAGTTTATTGACATTTTGGGCATAGTTTCAATTTTTTTTTTCAGAACGACTGGGCCAATTTGCAATTTCATCATGAGGAGAACTAGTTTTCCTTTCCCTCCCCAAAAGACATTTCTAATTTAACTTTTTTGGTCATCTTTGCCAATGTGACTATGAGGTGAAACCTCATAATTGCTTTAATTTGCATTTCTCTAATTATTAATGATTCAGACTATTTATATATGGTGTTGATAAAGCATTTATTCTCTTGAAAACTGCTTGTTCATATAAAACTGCATATCATTGACCTAGGGACATGACTATTAGACTTCCACAGTGGATCAACGAATGAAGAAAAGAACTCATACATGCACAAATGTTTTTGATAGCTGTTTTTTTATAGTTGTAAAAAAATTTGAAACACTAAAGGGATGCAAATCAACCCCCCTCCTCTCCAAAGATCTAAACATATTGTTGCATATGAACAAAATGGAATAGTAACATGCTATGAAGCATGACAAAACAGTTCTGGACAAATTTGGGAAGACTTATGAATTAATATTAAGTGAAATAAACAGAAAAAAGTTATATAGTAGCAAAATTGTAAAGTCAAACAGTTGGGATGACTAAAGAATTTCAGTCAATTCAATTTGATTCAATCATGATTCTAGAGATCTGATAAAAAGTGTTATCTGCTTTCTGACAGAGAGATGGTAGACTCAAGTTGCAGAATAAGACACATGTTTGTGGAGCTAACCAATGTGGCTTTTTTTTTTAACTTGACTGCGTATTTGTTATAATGGTTTCTGTTTCTGTTTCTTTTTTCATTTGCACTGGAAGAAGAGAGATGTGGGAAGGCACATAAAAGGAATGCTTTTTAATTGGAAAAAATTCTTTTGGAGCATCAATGTTGTTATAAATTTGAGTTGGTTCCTTGGACTTTAATCGGAGAAACACTACAAAGATTTTCCCTGAGTCGAGTTTCCTTTCTAATTTTAACAGCATTGATTTTTTGTCAAACCTTTAAAAGTTTATATAATCCAAATAAGTCTATTTTATATCTTATGATATTCTATTCTTGGTTTTGTCATGAACTTGCAGTTGATAAAAGTTTCAAAGAAATTAATTTTGGCTTTGATTGAAGGGAAAAAAAAACCTTACTAATAATTAGAACTATGCCAAAGTAGAAAGACCAGTCTCAGGAAGTAGTACCTAGGTGGTGAGGTTGATGAAGTGCTGTGCCTTGATTCAGGAAGAACTGAGTTCAAATATGGCCTAAAATATTTACTAGCCTTGTGACTCTCTTTGCCTCGCTTTTCTCAGCTATAAAAATAGGGAAAATAAAAGCACCTACTTAACCCATAGCCCTTGTTGTTCTTATTACATTGGGTTAGTCACTTAATCTCTTTGGGTGGCAGTTTCCTGTCTCTGAAATGAGAGTTTTGGATGAGATGATCTGATCATCTAGTCCCTTCTTCCAGATCTTAATTGGTAATCCTATGATCATTATTGATGGCAATGCCAGTATTAGGAGATAAGAAAGTTCATTTTGTACTTTTTTCCTCCAGTGCTACTAGTGTATCCTTGTATGTGTTAGGAATCAGCACCCACTGGGGAGGTATGTATTACAGCTCAAATGTTGATGCATTCATGCAGCTTAGAGCTGCAAAGGTCTTTAGAGATCATCTGGTCTAACCGACTCTTTCATTATATAGATGAGGAATTGTGAGTCACAGAGAACACAAAGAGGTATTAATGAACTGAATCAAAAGTTTTCAAGCTTCAACAATCCTGTGTCCTCTAGAATAGAAAAGTTCTGCCAGCTGTGATTTTGGGGGAGGGGAAGGCATATCTGAGAAATTCTTATCTGAAACTGTGTGATCTTGCACAAACCAGTTCATTTTCTGAGGCCTCAGTTTCTTCATCTGTAAAATGGGGACATTCATTTAAACTATGTTTTCCACAAGGGTATTGTAAAGAAACATTTTGTAAACTGAAAGGCACTATGGAAATGTGAGCTATTATTATTCTCTGTAATCTATTATTATTACTATTATCATCTATTAGCTAATATTATTATTATTATTATCCATGGCAGGGAGCAATCCGTTGAAAAGGAGATATAGTGAAATGGTGACAAATTACTAGAGGGAGACATTGATTCCCTATAGGTATCATTGTGGAAGTAGGTGGGTTTTGTAGTGCCTAGAATTCCAAATAACTGGACTGGGCTTTTAACCTTTTCTTTACTAAAAGTTTCTAAATCTGCCTCTTACGTGGGTAGTGGAAGATTACAAAGGTTTGTTGTTTTTGTAAAAGTTTGCTTTAGAGAGTTCTTTGCCAGAAGCTTTTCTGAAACTATTGTGCTCTTGTAAAGGGACAGATTATACATAGGAATACATATGCTTTGTTGAACTGGAAGTTAGTTCCTAATGTTAATAAGACTTTAAGTGCTAGTTTGTATTCTCCTGATAGAAAAACTACAGACTGTTAAAGTGTTCTGTAAGTACTGTGATTAACAACTCACTGGAATGCATTTCAGTATCATTCATTGACAATGACACTGTAACAAAAGAGGCTGATGGTTTTCAATTTGATCACTGAAGTTGTTTTGTATTAAAGGGAAAGCTTCCTGGCCATGTGAAAGTACTCTACTTTCTCTTTCCAGTTTTTCATTTTTCACTTTGATTTATTTCAAGTGTGAGTTGTAGATCTTACCTAAGTAAACCTTAGTGTTCATTCTATCAATGTGTTCCCTGGAGACCAAAAGACCTACTTAGAATGAATTTTTTTTTAGGTAACTCATTCAAAATGGAAGCATTGTGTGTGTGTGTGTGTGTGTGTGTGTGTGTGTGTGTGTGTCTGCCTGGGCTTAGCAGAAGAATTGATCTGAACTCTGTTTTCTAATGGATTCAGGTCTGTCCTCACCACTTTCCAGATATTTTGTAAGCAGAAAGGGAAATGTTACATTTATTGGGTCTATAGAATAGCTTAAATATGATCTTTTTTAAGTCTCCTCCCCCCACCCAACCCTGCCCTGCCCCATTATCTGCTTATCCAGATTATATCTCTTCCTTGAAGACTTCCTTGACTATTTTAGCAGTGGAAACACTAGTATATTCAGTCTGGGGTAAGTGGATTTGATTTACTTCTGGGCTTGCTGCCTTTGTGATAGTGGAAGGTACTTTGCTAACTTATAAACCTAACCCATAAAGCAAGGATTTGCACTAGATTTACTTGTAAGTTCCCTTTTTACTGAGCCTATAAATAATCAGAATTCCTGTAGTGCTATTGTTTGTTCACTATATTAATTTTGGTGTCTCCTTTATATTGCCCGGTAGCCACAGAATCTCAGACCTTAGAAGACTCAGTGCATCTGACACAAATTATCATTCATTCTTTGCTTTGACACTACCAGTGGCAAGAAAGTGCAGCATTTTGTAATTATTCTTCATGTTGTGTGTGTGTTAGTAAATATTTCTTCAGTGTTTTGAAATTCTCCTCTTTGTAACTTCCACCCATTGATTTTAGTGCTTCGTTTACAAACCATAGATTAAAAACTACCCTCTTTTCTTCAAGTTGTCCGCTGTAGATAGTTGTAGACGGTAATCATATGCCCCAAGGTTTTTCTTTTTTCTTTTCTTTTCTTTTCTTTTCTTTTCTTTTCTTTTCTTTTCTTTTCTTTTCTTTTCTTTTCTTTTCTTTTCTTTTCTTTTCTTTTCTCTTCTCTTCTCTTCTTTTCTTTTCTTTTCTCTTCTCTTCTCTTCTCTCCTCTCCTCTTCTTTCCTTTTCTTTCCTTTTCTCTTTTCTTTTCCAAGGGCACAAAATACCTTAAAACACACTTATTGTGACAGAATCTAGACCTTTTACTTTCCAACTTGACTTTTTGGACCCTTATTAATTTCTCAGATCCTCTCTCTCTTCAAAACTGTATATATAAACTAGAGATCCCTAAATAGGTCAAATTATTGCAGGATTATCACCTCTTCCTTCAGAATACTAGAATATTATATATGTATAGAGTCCATCAATCCAGAGGCATGATGAAGCCTTAAACACTTGGATTAAATTAATTAAAAGTTTAGTACTAGGTATAAAAAGTCTTGATCAACTTTTCAAGAAATTCTTGAAAGATATCAGATGAAAGATATACCAACAAAGTCTATGTGGAATGGATATGGGACTTGGTTGTGCCCTCTGGGACTTGTATAAAAACCAGAAAGCTAGTTCAGAATTGAAGATGTGCATAGACTGGGATAAAAGCCTCCAGCCAAGCCCTTGAGAAGGAATTCCTTCTGAGGGAAGACAAATTCAAGCTTGGCAAAGAGCCGGGTAGCTAAGTTACACCATCTCTAAGGGCAACGTCTTGAGGGCTCCAGGAAAACAGCCTCTAAGGGCTGAGTCCCCCTGCCCTTGTCATATGTGCTCTTAGATTGAGCCCACTTTTCCTGGACTTTATGTAGTTGTGAAAATAATATGTTATAGACCTCTGTATATGTTTTGTACTAACTCTTCTTACTATAGCAATTTAGTAAATAAACTTTCCCAGAAACTAGTTGCCTCAGTGACTAAATACTATTAACCATTAATCCCAAGAAGCACATCATTGAGAGTTCATGCCCAGTCCTTAGAAAAGAAGTACCAACCATACTTTGAAGAAACAGCTTACCAGTGTGAGCAAGGAATGAGGGAGCAGCATTGGAACATGCCTTATACAATCGAGATTTCATTAGTTTTTGTTTCTTCTTAGAAGTCATTTCACATAATTGGTTCACAGTGAGGGTTTTTTTTTTAAACATAGAGTTACTTTATGTTGTGGTCTCCCTCATCTTCTTCTGTGATTAATTTTAGAGCCTAAGCACAGGAACTTATTCTAATTTTATAAAATTGGTTTTGTTTCTTGGTTTCAGATTTTTTGGAAATATTGTTGGGGAAAGCCTAAGGAATGTAACTAGTAATGGTCACCCTTTATCAAAAAGCAGAACAGTAGGAAGCGGAAGAGAAGGGAATCTTCTGAAAAAGTAGGAAAGAGAAATTAGCTGTATGGGCTAGGTAGGGGAATCATAAATTAACTCTCTTGGGAGGAATTTGGGGGGATTGCTATTGTGAGGAGAATCCATTACATGATGATAGTGAGTAAAGAACTCTGTTATAAGAACTCCTTGTTAGTGAATGAGATTTTTAAGATAGTATAGTATGGGCACAGTACTGTATTCATTTAGATAATTTTTTTCTTCATTTTTAAAGTTTTTTTTTTGCTGGTAATATGAACACAAAAAGAACATTTTCATGTACACAACAGAATATAAAGAATAGTATTCTGTATGAAACGGTGAATTCTCATTCCACACTGCTTGCTTAGTAAAAATAAAATAAAAAACTTATAACATTTTGTCAATTACTTTTCAAAGGTTTTGTGTTTTCTTCTGTATATTTATTTATGTGAATTTCCCCCCTCATAATGTTAATTTAAAAATTTTTCTAAAGTCTTTCAAAATTTTTTATTCTATAATATTATTGTGTCAATTTTTCTCCTAGTATTGCTCATTTCATTGTTCCGTTTGTTATTTAAAATTTTTTTAGTTCCAAATTATATTGCAGAATAGTTGAACCAATTCATAGTGCCATGATCAATTAATTATGGTAACTTTTCCATATTGTTCATTTCAATTTATTATTTAACTTATTTTTTCCTTTTTTTTGCTGATCTGATTGATTAGTGCTAAGTGGAACATCAGAGTTGCTTTAATTTGTTTTTTTCCCCCTACTTATTAGTGATCTAGAACATTTTTTTTCATACAGTTACTGACAGATTGTATTTCTCTCTTTGAAAACTTGTTTTTCATATCCTTCAACTATGTTTTCTATTGAGAAATAGCTCTTGATGTTACAATTTGAATCATTTCTTTATACATATAAAACCTTTAAGTGAGAAAATTACTGCAATGATTTTCCCAATTGCATGTTTCCCTTCTAATTCTAACTGCATTAGAAAGGGTGGGATGTAATAAAAAAAAAAGGAAAGTGGATTAAAAGAGGCAAAAATGGTCAGGAGCAAAACACACTTTTGAGAAGGGACAGAATAAAATTAGAAGGATAAAGAGAAGAAAATAAGAGAGGGAAATATGCAGTAATCATAACTGTGAATGTGATTGGGATGAGTTCACCTATAAACCTGAAGTGGATAGCAGAATTAATTGCAACTAGAATCCAACAATATGTTGTTTACAGGAAACACACTTGAAGCAGAAAAACACGGAGTTAAAATAAGGGACTGGAGCAGAATCAATTATAGTTCAACTGAAGTAAACAGGCAGGGGTAGCAATGATTTCAGACAAAGCAGAAGCAAAAAAAATAGACACAAAAGAGAAAATCAGGGAAGCTTGTAATTCTGTAGTCCTGTCTGACTCTTTATGACTGCATTTGGGATTTTCCTGGCAGAGATTTTGGAGTGGTTTGCCATTTCCTTCTTCAACTCATATTACAGATGAGGAAACTGGGTTAAACAGGGTTAAGTGACTTGCCCAGGATCATACCACTAGTAGGAGTCTGAGGCCAGTTTTGAACTCAGGAAGATGAGTCCTCCTGACTTCAGGCCTGGCAGTCTATACACTGCATCACCTAGCTGCCCCTTCAGGGAAGCTACCTTTTGGTTACCATAGACAATGAAGTAACATCAGAAATATTTACAAGTTCCGCTGATAAAAGCCTTATCTCTCATATAGGAACTGAGTTAAATTTACAAAACTAAGAGCAGTTTCCAACTGATAAATGGTCCAAGTATATGAACAGACTGTTTTGGAAAGAAGAAATTGAAGATATTATTGTGTTGAGTCATTTCAGACCTCTTCATGACCATATTTGGAGTTTTCTTGGTGAAGATACAGAAATGGTTTGCCATTTTCTTCTGCTGAGATAAACAGGGTTAAATGACTTGCCCAGGGTCATACAGCTACTAAGTGTCTTGAGGCCAGTTTTGAACTCAAGTTCTCCTGACTCCAGGCCTGATGCCGTACCCAATCACTGCTACCTAGCTTCCCCTAAAAATATTTATTATCATGTGAAAAAAAATGATCTAAATCACTAAGTGTTAGAGAAATGAAAATTAAACAACTCTTATACCTATCAGAAATGACAAATGCTGGAGAGGATGTAGGAATATGAATATACTAATTAACTATTGGTGGAGTTGTCAACTGGTCCAATCGTTCTCAAAAACAATTTGGAACTATGCCCAAAGGACTGTAAAACTGTGCGTGGTCTTTGACCCAGCAATACCACTACTAGATCTGTACCCCAAAGAGATCAAAGGAAAAGGACCTGAATGTACAAAAATATTTATAGCAGTTCTTTTTTTTTTTTTTTTTTTTTTTTTTTTTTTTTTTTTTTTTTTTTTTTGCTTTTTGGAGGGCAGGTTGGGGTTAAGCGACTTGCCCAAGGTCACACGGCTAGTTTTTCGTGTTAAGTGTCTGAGGCCGGATTTGAACTCAGGTACTCCTGACTCCAGGGCCGGTGCTCTATTCACTGTGCCACCTAGCCGCCCCATAGCAGTTCTTTCAGTAGTGGCAAAGAACTGGAAATGGAGGGAATAGCCTTCAGTTGGGGAATGGCTGAAGAAGCTGTGCCACATGGTTGTGGTGGAATATTATTGTGGTATGAGAGATGATGAAGGAGATGGTTTCAGAAAAACATGGGAAGGTCTATATGAAGATGCACAATGAAGCAAGCAGAATTAGATCACTGGATACAGCATCAGGAATACTACAATGATGAATTCAGTCTGAAAGATTTGATCTGATCAATGCAATAATCTGATCAATGCAATGATCCAACACTATATCAAAGAACTGTTGATAAAAAATGCTATCCACCTTCAGAGAGAAGTGATGAACTCTGAGTGTGAACTGAAGTATGCTTTTCTCACTTTGTTCTTGCTTTTTTGTAGCATGACTAATATGGAAGTACATATTTTTTATGATTTCACATGTATAATTGATATAATTTTGTTTGCCTTGTCAGTGGGTGAGGAAAGGTCAGGAGGGAGGGAAAGAATTTGGAAGTCAAAATTTTTTAAAAATATTAAAAATGGAAAAAATAATTTCATTTAACCTAAATTATTTACTTTATCTTCTGTTATCCTGTCATTTATTTAGAAACATTTTTTTGTCTATAAATAGTAAATTTAATTTCTTTGTAATTCCATTTTGTTTATTTGTTAACATTTATATCTGGGCAATATCTAGGTCAGCCTTTTGGAATCTATCTTGGTAAATATATGTGTTGGTAAATAAAGCATGAACTTTTAAGCACGGAAGTGCTTATTTTCCTACATCTCTGCCAGCAATTGCCATTTTCCTTTTCTGTTATTTTAGCCAATCTGATGGTTGAGAAGTGGTGGTAACTCATTTTAATATTCATTTCTCTAATTTTTAGTGATTTTGAGATTTTGCATATGACTATGAGGTAATTTTGATTTCTTTCTCTGAAAATTGCCTATTATATAGTTTAAATATTTGTCAATTGGGGAATGGCTCCTATTTTTATAAGTTTGGATTTATAGGTTCATATATTTGAGAAATATGATATCTAGGCTTTTTTTCTTCAAAGTGGCTTTTGGAAAGGCCAATAATTATTAAATTCTTTTTCCTCCATTTATTTTTCATTATTTCCTCTGAGATATTTCACACTTCTGTTCTTTCATTCTTTTAATTTTTTTAAATGTCTTGTAGTCATTAGCTTGCTGAATTCCATGTTTGTTTGTTTTTATTTTTTTTAGCTATTCCAAATATTTTAATAAGAGTTCTCTGCAAGGCATTTAAAATACCAGTTTGTGAGGATAAACTCCATTGGAGAGAGAGAATACAGAATGCAAGTAGCCATGGAGCTGAGGAATCTTTTTGATTTTGGGCAGGATCTGAAATTCCTTTTTTTTCTGATCAGCTTTATGCTGCTCTGTAATCTCCTATTTCTCTTTTCCTGTGTCAAAAATCTCTCCTTAGTGTCTATGTTCATTCTTGAAGTAAGCATCAGTAAGATGATTTGGAATTTTTACACCTGAAAGGTTAATCCTGGTAGAGGTGGCAATGACAAATTTCTGATGGGTCCTTCTCAGAGGAACATAGTTGATGGTCAGAGATCCAATTACCAGTGGCAAGCTACTAGCCAGCTGCTTCAGGAAAACAACTTGTTTGCCCCTATGGTGGCCAGTGAGCATGACTGGAACGGTGTCTGGGGTGATGCTAGCTCAAAGTCTCCTCACATGCTGACTGAAGGTCTTTTTCCCATGAGTTGGCAGCTTTCTAGGCACATCCTCAGTAGGGTAATACCTAGGCATTTTGCGAATCTTTACCACGTGTGTTCCTCCATTCTTATCACTACCAACTGACCTTGAGATAGTATCAGGTACCCTCTCTTTCTTTTTTTTTAAATTATTTTACTTATTTTCTTGTTAACATCATTTATTTCCACGAGATATTGAGTTACAAATTTTCTCCCCATCTTTCCCCTACCCACAACCCCAAAACAGCAATTCCACTGTAAAGCCCCTCCCCCAATCGGCTCTCTCCTATGTCCTCCTCCATCACCCCTGACTTTCCGGTAGGACAGGATGGGTCTCCCTACCCCAGTGCCTGTATATTCCCAGTTGCACGTAGTTAA
>JAQQSW010007888.1:0-13596 GCA_028646575.1 Pseudocheirus occidentalis
AGAAAAATCTGAAACTCAAGTGACTCTTGTAACCTAAAAGTAAACAAACAAGTCATTAAAAAAAAAAAAAGACATGGCAAAGCCTTCGATAAGGCCTACTAGTCCCAAGGACACTAGCTAATATCTATCCAACAAAAAATAAAAATAAAATGAGGGGACTACAGCTCTACAGCCACTCTAGAGGCCTGGTTTGACAGCTAAAAAGTACTGAGCCAAGAGCTGATAATGATGACCAAAACAACAAGGGTGGGGTACAATTTCTGAGCCTTAGGAGCAAATGTTCTGATCATCCATTCCTGAGCTGTCTGGACTCCAAAGCTAACCAGTTAACACAATGCAGTGCCCCATGCCAGGATCAATGAGGGGAGAGTGACCTCTAGTGGCCACATTCAGACAGAAAACCTGAAAAGTGGCCTGTTATAATGTTATAAAGAGAATGAAAGAAAGAGTGGCTTCTGGAGCACCTGTTGCTTATTTTACAGATGGGGAGACTAAAGTCTAGAGAAGGACGGGGGAGCAATGGTCCGATGTCACTGAGGCTAAGCTCCCCAAGGTCATGCTAAGGAGTTAGTGGAATAACTGGAACTGGAACCCAGAACCCCATGAGATCTCGGTTCCATTGCTCTGGCCCCCTTCTCCACTGCTGCCCTTACGCTGTATGAGGTGCACTAATACAAACATAAAAAAACAGTGACTGGATAAGACCTCTTTAAAAGTCCTTTCCAACACGTAGAATGGATGAGAAGGGACTAAGTGTACAACTCTTACCATCAAACTTGTCCAACAAAAAGGAAGGGGCTGAATCTGGGAAGAATTAAGGTCTCCTCTAAAGTCTTGCAGGTGCCTACCAGTGATGGTACAGGAAGAATCCTACTCCAAGTCGAGTTTGAGTGAGATGGCCACTGAAGTCCCTTCCACCTCAGGGGTTCTATGACTCTATTCACGAGTCCAGTGAGCATTTATCTTTTCATCTAAACTCCTCAAAGAATGAATCTATTTGTACCTTTGTAGCTCTTCCCAGGACACGGTAGAATTCAGTGGTGAGAATGCTTGCTTGCAGTCAGAAGTCCTTCATAAGGGGACATGCCTGTCACAGGCAACATCTGTTGTCACTCTGACATCCCAGGGTGAAGTCCTTAGGATCTACTACTTCAGGTGCTGTCACCTCACATCAAGCTCAGAAACCAGAGCCAGGACTTGAGGCAAAACCGCAACAATGAGTTTAGTTGCCAGAGGATGATTTACCTAACTATCCTGAACCCCAAAACCAAAAAGGGTAGCCAGAGTCCCCTGAGGTGAGAGGCAGTCATCGTAATGAACAAATAAAGATTTCGGGGAAAAGACACATAGCACTAGATGGGACACTGTGCAATTGTTAATACTTACTCACATATCTTCCCAGGAAATGTAGCACTAGGATCTGGGGTTGACAACCTACAGGATGACACCTTTCTACAGTGCTTTCCGGCTTACAAAGTGCTTTATTCACAATAATCTTGAAAGGCAGGTTGCACGAGTGTGATCATCCTAGTCACACTCATCCCAGATGAGGCAAAAAGGGTTAAATGACTTGCCCAGGGTCACAGTGCTAGTAAGTGTCTGAGGCCAGATTTGAACTCATGAAGATGAGTCTTTCTGGTTCCAAGGCCCATGCTCTATCCACTGTACCACCTAGCTGCCCCAACATAAAGCTATAGAGGCCTCTCCTTCAAGCCACAGAAGTTTTGTGATCAAAACCCTCAGTGGTTCCCTATTACCTTCCAAGGAAAGTACAAACTCCTTTCCCTGGTATTCAGGGTCCTCTACAATTTGATGTCACCCTACCTTTCCAGCCTTAATTTGTAGTGTTTCCTGTCCCCATGCTACACTCCAGTTAAATTCGACTACTTATAATATTCCATACAACACATTATACCTTCCCCACCTCTGTGACTGCTTACAGTATTTTCTTTATCTGGAATTATTTCTTCCTGTTCCCCACTTTGCCCCAAGGCAATCAAATTCCTACTGTCTTTTAAAGCCCAACTCAAATGTCCCTTCCCCAGAAGCCTTACCTGATACAGTTAACAATAATCTTTCCCTCCAGAAGACCCAAATGGCCCTTTGTTTATACCTGTTTTATGTAAGTAATGCAACTATAATCTAAAATCATGAACATATATCATCCCTAGATTTAGATGATAAGCTCTGTGAGGGAAAGGAATGTACCTTTTCCAAGCTTTTCAGTACAATACTCTGCGCACAGCATTCAATTAATACATTTTCACTGAATTAGGAGGTAGGGAGTGCAAGTATTATGAGGAAAGTCCAGCCCAGAGCATTAAAGCACCTTTTCCACAGTCAATAAACAACAGACCAGGAACTTGAACCCAAATCTTCTGAGTGTGGTTCAGTGTTCCTTCTACTCCATTGTTGTGCTGTTCCATCATTTCAATTGTGTCTGACTCTTCATGACCCCATTTGGGGTTTTCTTGGTAAAGATATTGGGGTGGTTTGCCATTTCCTTCTCCAGATGAGGAAACCAAGGGAAAGAGCGTTAAGTGACTACTCACCCAGGGCCACAAAGTTCCTGACTCCAGGCTGGGGCACTCTCTCTACAGCACTGCCTGGCTGCCCCTGATACTGCCTAAGCATTGGTGCTCTGTAGCCCTGCCAACCACAGGCCTTTCTTTTTTTCTCTCTGTCTTTTGATGCCTCTGACGTCCTATCTTTCTTTTCTGTTCTGCAGCCTCTGGCTAAGGGAGCTAGTGGCATCTTCTACCATTGTTTATTCCTGGGGGCCCTCAGGACTAAAGAGGTTGATGTTGCCTAGTCTAAATGTAACACATTATTAAAGTACAAATTATTTTGTACGAAGTGCACACACACGCTCAAACACCTCCCCCACCTTGCCTCCCGGAGCGATACAGAATTATGAGTCAACCAACAGGCTGTGCTTCGCTGCCTCACTGAGCCCAGACCCTGGGAACCTGGACTGTTACTGTGGAAACCACAGCCAAGTTTTCTGAAACCTGCTCAGGCAGGTGACACATTTTAGCTGTCAGAACTGCATTTCAGTTACCAGCTCCCTTCAGCTCACCTAACCTGAGGCGAGATTCAGGTACCATCCTCCTTGCCCACTCCTAGCCTGCCCCACTGGCTGCCTTGACAGGATGCAGGGCACATTAAGGGCATCAAATGGGAAAAGGTTAGAAAAGATTAGTAAGTGGTTGCTGAAAAGGCATGGAAAGAGGGAAGAAGAGAAGAAGGGGGAAGAAAAAGAAGAAGGGTAGAAAGGGGGCCTGGAGAGAAATCTTGCCTGCATTCCCCCTCCACCCTGACACCCCTCCTCAGGACCCTTGCAGAAAAACACAGATATGGCAGGATAACCAAATAACAAAATGTCAAAGCTGGAAGGGAGCTTAGAAACCGCAGAGCTCAATCCCTCCCTCTATCACCACTTTACCAGACCAAAGAGAAGTAACTTATTCAAGGTCATATTGCTCATTAGAGGAGGAGTCAGGAGCCCAGGGCATTTTGTACTCTTTATATCTCCAGATATGGAGACCCAGTGCCTGGAATGCACATCCATTTTCTCATCCAAATGTGCCCTCTGGGCCACTTTCCAGCTCAGGAACACCCTGACCATCACTTCTGCTCAGGATATAGCATGAGGTACAGAGTACTGAGCTAGGAGCCAGGAGGCCTATCGGTATAACCCTGGGCAAATCACTTCTACTTCTTGCAGCCTCAGTCTCCCCATCTATAAAGGAAGGTGCTAATACTTATCTCCCAGGGAAATATATTATATTCTTATTAGCTTGCCTACTCCCATGAATTTATATGCAACATACAGAGTTCTTGAATGTTAGTCCCAACTAAAGATAACTTTTTTTTCAAAGATTCTCTCAGCCCTGGAACACTCACAGGCTTTAGAACATGAGAGTTTGGTCCTAACTAAATGCCACCAAATCATCACTAACCAGGTATGTTTATATTCCAACTAAGGAAGGGAAAAGTCTAATATAAACTCCTACAAGGATTGTTTCCTTTTGTCTTCTAGCATCTACTACAGGGCCTTACATATAGCAAGTGCTCTCTCTCTCTCTCTCTCTCTCTCTCTCTCTCTCTCTGTAACCAAATCAGAGTGAAATTACAGAAGGAAAAAAATTTAAGAAGCGGGTGACACCTTAGAAGGGAGAAAGATGTGTCTCTTTTTTCAGGGTCACACAACTAGAAAGTGTCCAAGGCTCCATCTGAACCTAGGTCCTACTGCTTCCAGGTCTAGTGCTCTATCCACTGAGCCCTCCAGCTGTCCCAAAAGATGTACCTTAAAAGAAAACAAGAATGCTACGGAAATCAAAACACTCCAAAAGTGAAAATGTTCATCTTTGTGTATAAAAAATGAAAGGGAAGGCAACTTCTTCCAACAAGACGAACCTCTTCTCATTCCATCTGGCTGTCCCTTCGGTTAGGCTCCCCAAGACTGGGTTTCCAGAAAGCTTAGAAAATTGAGCCTTCCCCACTCAGTTTCAAAAGTCCTGGGCATAGATATTCCTCCAAGGACCTTGTAAATGCTTAAGTGCTGCCCTGGTTGCACTCACTAGCCCTGCACTCACCACTCTCAATCAAGTTGGGGGCAGAGGGGAGGGATTTGGTTTCTGAACAGTTTCCCCAGCCAAGAAATTAAAGGATAGTCTCTCATTTAGCTCTGGAGTATTTGGGGGAAGGTGTGGAAGGGTGAGAAGGGGAGAGAAAGAGAACAGAACAGTTTCCTGCAAATGAACAAGATGTCACAAGGGATGGGGGAGGAAAGGAAAAGAACAAGCCTTCATATAGCACCTACTATGTGCCTGGCACTGGACTGAGCACTTGACAAATACAACCTCATTGGATCCTCACCACAACCCTGTGAATTAAGTGCTGCTATTATCTGTATTTTATAGTTGAGGAAACTGGCAAACAGGTGAAACAACTTGCCAGAGGTGACACAACTACCAAGTATCTGAGGCTGGATCTGAACTCAAGAGCCCAGCATTCTGCGCACTCTGGTGACACCTGGCAGCCTCAGATGTTAAATAGACCTTCCCCAGCCCTCTCAGGACTTCATACACCTGTGGGATGAGGCCATAAATGCAGAGCTAGATCCTCTAGGCCTCCTCCTGTGCAGCTCCATCATTTCTTTTACTGCTTTGCCCTAATTCTCTTTTCAGGAGTCTATATGTTTGAAAAGAACCCTGCACTAGGAGCCTGAAACCCTGATCCTCTGACCAGCCCTGCCACTGGGTCTTTGGACAAAAATATCTCCCCTATGGGGCAACTAGGTGGTGCAGTGAATAGAGCACCAGCCTTGGAGTCAGGAGAACCTGAGTTCAAATCTGGCCTCAGACACTTAACACTTACTAGCTGTATGACCTTGGGTGAGTCACTTAACCCCAACTGCCCTGCCTTCCCCCATCCAAAAAGACAACCCCCCCCAAAATATCTCCCCCTCTGAGTCTTGGTTTCCTCATCTGTGAAATGAAGGTGTTGGACCAGGTGATTCTCAAGGTCCCTGCTAGCTCTAAGAGTCTAAAAGGACACTCAAGGACCTCCACAATCTGGTGCCTTCCTAAGTCTTCAGTCTTATCTCAAGTACTGTGGGCCAGAGGATTTCTGTGGTTGCCACACCGGAAGATGAGAGCACAGAGAGGTAACTCCCAGAGGCCCAGTTCCGGACTCCCTCCTCACCTCCAAACCCTGGTGATGGCCACAGCTCCACGCCGCTAAGGAGCACACAGCAGGTGCTCACTAAACATCTGTCCGAGTACAACCCACTACCGGAGGCTTGCAGGCTCAGAGTGACAGCCGAAGGGCCTCCCAGGCCGCTGAGTGTGACCTCTCCACTGCACAGATGAGGAAGCTGGGGTCACATGGGCACTAAGCAGCGGAGTCAGGATGGGAATCCAGCTTCTCTGACTGCTGCACTGCACTGCAAAGGCTGCAGCTTCCTGCGCTCTACTGCTCTGCAGACCTTCTTACCTCGCTGTCAGGGAGTCTGCTTTTTTAATGTGTTAATAACTATACAGAAATGTAATTGTAATCCTATATATCCTTATGTATTTAAAAACATTATTCTAAGAAAGAGCCCATAGGCTTCTGACTGCCAAGTGGGAATGTCAGTAACACCAAAAGGCTTAAGACCCCAAGAACAGAGAGATGTTGTTCAGCACATGAACGTATGCCAGCCTTTTAGTAAGCAGAGTAGAGAGGGGCTGGGACAGGCCCCCTGGGCCAACCACTCTCTATCTCTAACAGTTCTGACATATAATTAATGACCAATTAATATTTCTAACATCTAGGATAAGTCTCTTTTAGTCATCTTTGCATCTAACATAAGGCTTTGCACATAGTAGGTACTCAAGTAAGTCTTATCCTGCCTTTAATACACAGCAGTTATCTTGGTCAGGGATGGGAAACCTGTATACTCGAAGCCATGTGTGGCCTTCCAGGTCCTTGGGTGCAGCCTTCTAACTGAATGCAAACTTCACAGAACAAATTCTCTTAATACAAGGATCTGTTCTGTAAAACCTGCCCCTGTGCCTGGGCAAACTGTTTAACCTTCCAGTCCCTCCGGCAGCTCTTTAGTTACAGATTGTTGGAACTAGGGACCTGAGATACCCGACTAATCCAATGAGATAAAACCAATAATTCACTGGTGAATGAATTATTGATCCAGAAAGATCTGGATGGGTAAAGGCTGGAAAAGGGACTTCCAATTAGTGACCAACAGAGGGAAGTACAAGGCTTTCCTAAAAATCTAACAAACACTCCATGCTCTGGAAAAGCTTTCCCATCCCCACCCCTATAGTTCCTAACTCTAGTTCAGCTTTTGGAGTACAGATCTAACCAAGAGAAATCTAGGAAGGCCTTGCAGGCAGGGACAGAAGTGAAGAAGGGGAGAGGGGCTCTTGCTAGACTCAGGTGGTTCAGGAGCCTTTGATTAGCTGCTCTGGAATGAATCCCAAATCTGAGTACATCTGATCCTTTGGACTGGGGTGAACATGAGATCAGGGCACATTTGTTACCTTTCTACCCTTTCTTCTCCTCAGCTGTGCCAGTATCATATCAGCCTTCAGGGAAGGTTGTGAAGGGAGAGGGCACTATGATGGTATACTTAGAGAATCCCAGAGAATCAACTAAACACTACCTGAAACAATTAACAACTTTAGCAGAGTTACAGGATATAAAATAAACCCACATAAATCATCAGAATGTCTAGATATTTCCAACAAAGTCCAGAAGCAAGACATAGAAAAATTCTACTTAAAATAACTGTAGGCAATATAAAATACTCTGGTGTCTACCTGCCAAGACAAACCCAAGAGCTATATGAACATGATTACAAAACACTTGCCACACAAAGTGAGATCTAGACAATTGTGAAAACATCAATTGCTCATGGGTAGGCTGAGCTAATAGAATAAAAATGACAATTCTACCTAAATTAATTTACTTATTCAGTGCCATACCAAACTACCAAAAATTATTTTATAGAGCTAGAAAAAAAACAATAATGAAATTCATCTGGAAGAACAAAAGATCCAGAATATCAATGGAATTAATGAAAAGAAATGTTAGGGAAGGTGGCCTAGCTGTACCAGATCTTAAATTGTATTATAAAGCAGCAGTCATCAAAATTACTTGGTACCAACTAAGAAATAGAGTGGTGGATTAGGAATGCAAGACATAATAGTCAATAACTATAGTAATCGAAAGACTCCAGTTTTTGGGATAAGAACTCACTATTTAATGAATACTGGAAAACAGTATGGCAAAAAGTAGGCACAGAACAACATCTTACACCTTATACCAAGATAAAGTCAAAATGGTGTACACGCCTTAGCTATAAAGGCTGATACTATAAGCAAACTAGGAGAGCAAGGAATAGTTTACACGTCAGATCTATGGAGAAGGGAAGAATTTATGACAAGAGATAGAGAACATTATGAAATTCAAAGCGGATGATTTGGATTACATTAAATTAAAAAGGTTTTGCACAAACAAAGCCAATGCAATCCAGATTAGAAGGGAATCAGAAAGCTAGGAACAATTTTTATAGTCAGTGCCTCTGATAAAGGCCTCATTTCTAAAATATATAGAGAACTGAGTCAAATCTGCCTCCAGACTGCATAGTTCTCTCTCTGGACGTGAACAGCATTTTCCATCATGAGTCTTTTAGAAATATCTTAGATCCTTGTATTGCTAAGAAAGAGCTAAGTGTATCATAGTTAATCATTGCCCAGTGTTGCTGTTACAATGTTCTCTTGGTTCTGCTCACTTCACTCAGCATTGGTTGTGCATTTAAGTCATTCCCCATGTTTTTTTCAAATCAGTCTGCTCATCATTTCTTTTTTGAGGGTTTTTTTTTTTTGCCTTTTTGGCGGGGGCCGGGGGGGGGGGGGGGGGGGGGGGCCGGGAAATTGGGGTTAAGTAACTTGCCCAAGGTCACACAGCTGGTAAGTGTTAAGTGTCTGAGGCCACATTTAAACTCAGGTCCTCCTGACTCCAGGCTTGGTGCTCTATTCACTGCGCCACCTAGCTGCCCCCCTTTTATCTTTTTTGTTTTCTTATGGTTTTTCCTTTTTTTTCCTTCTTTTATAACATGACTAATGTGGAAATATGATTAATATGATTGTATTGTACAGATTGTATGGGGAAAGAGGGAGAAAAATTTGGAACTCAATATCTTATACAAGTGAATGTTTAAAACTATCTTTACATGTAATTGGAAAAAAATAATATACTATTATTAAGTAGAAAAAAATAAAATTAAAGTTAAAAAAGGTAGAGCACTAGGGGAAAACTCACTGGGATATTTACCCCCTATTGGACCAGCCCGATAACTGGAAAGACCAGCAGGAAGGCTCCTATCAGTGCTATCCCTAGGTCCCTAAAGATAAGGGACTGGATTCCTAGGTTCTTGGCTCTCAGGACTCTCCTCACTCCTGCTACACCTAGGCTGTAATACGTCAAAGGATGCACCAAACTCAGCCTACGTCACTAGATGCCCATCCCATCCCTTTGCCAACCTGAATGCCAGTCCACAGGCACAGCTCCCAGAAATTCCTTCAACCATGCAGCCCACTCACCTTGCAAGATGTGCCCAGGAGAACACCATCAGAGCTCCAGGTCACGCTCTGAACCCGGTCACTGTGGGTGTCCAGCTCTAGGAAGAAGTAGAAAAAAATTTAAAAAGGAGTCTACAGTAGGCAGATATCCAACCACTAGAAGAAAATCTGGAGTAGATGGGGGTTCTTCTGGACAGCAGCTGGGGCCTTCTAGAGAAGCAGTCATAATACCGTGGAAAGGGTAATGACCTGGAAGTCAGCAAACTTGGAAATGGGGTCATTTATTAGTGGTGTAACTTTTGGGCAAGTCACTTTATCTCTCTAAGCCTCAGTTTCCTCATCTGTATAATGGAAACATTAAGCTATAAAGTGCTATTGAAATATGCACATATATCCCCACCCTAGAAATTTTTCTCTTTAGGAAAGAAAAAAAAAAACAGGTGTTGGCTGCAGCTGTACCTGTGCTTCTCGAATCACCCCTTTTATCATAAAACTCTCTTGCTCAGAAAACCTTAAGTGTAAATCTTCAGACCTCTTCAAATCTAACTTAGCTGGTCATTCAAGATGCTAGAATCTGCTCCCATCCTTACCAACCGAAGTCAATTAAATATTTGTTCAGCATCAACATGCCAAACATACTATTCCATAAATTGATCCTCTATCCTCATTAGGCCTCTATCTGTCTCTGGAATAGGTCCCACTAATTCCTGATTCCTAGTCTTTTACCCCTTTCCTTTTCTGGAAGCTCAGCTCCCACCTCTTTACCTATCCAAATCCTAATTATCCTACCTCCTTCCTGAAGCCTTCCCCAACTTATCCAGTCCACAACACTATTTCTCCCTTTTATGAATTCACACAATATGAGAACTGGAAGGGAACTTGGTGGTCATCCAAGACAACCTATGCACCAAAAGATCCCTGACTCTAACACACCAGACAGTCCCTCTAGCCCACCCCTCCTCTCCAGGCAGCCTCTTCTACTTGCAGGCAGACATTGAGCCTCAGTTTGCTTCTCTGCTCTTCCACTCTATGCTCTGGGATAAAGAGAATAAATCGACTCTCACCTCCCCACAACAGCCCTGACACTTCATCACAACTACTATGTACTGTTTTAACTGTTTGCTATGACCAGTTCTGTCTACACTGGACTGTTAGGCTCCTGAAGGCAGAGAAAGGGTCCTCCATGTGGTCTAATCTTGCAGGGGGATCAATAAATACTTGCTGTTGGTTAACATGTAGATTTCTTTCCCACATATATGCCTCCTACTAGGGTCAAAGTACTGTGTATTGCTCCCAATGTGGCCATGGCACCTTCAAGGCACCTTGGGACAACTCAAGGATTAGGATGAGGATCAGAGAATTTCAGAGCTTGAAGGGGCCTGGAAACATGAGGATTGGCAGGGGCTTTAGAGGTCACCCATCCCATTTAATTTCCAGAGAAATGAAGTGATATGTTTTTGTTTTTACTTAGTGGTACTGCTGATAATAAAGCTCAGGATTCCTGCCACTAATGTTGTTGTTGCTCTGTGGAAGGTGACATTTTAGAATAACTTTTCATAATCACATTTCCATAGAGATTTAAGGTTTTCAGAAGGTTGTACATATCTTATTCCCTTGATTCCTCAATAGTCCTTTAAGACAAGTTGAGACTATATGATTATCCCCACTTTTACAATTAAGGATACTGAAGTTCCAAGCTTGACCTGGGTCACAACTTGAAATCTCTGTGCGAGACTTTGGAGGAAAAAAAATTCAAACCAAGGTCTCTTCTGACTCCAATTTTAAGACTCTGTCCAGTACTTCAGGTCTGTACTGGAAAATGGATAAAGGAGTTTTGGGGAAGGAAGAAAGAGACAGCTCAGATAATTTAGGGGTCACCAGATATACATTTCCAAGGTAACTACCATTCGGCTTGAGGTTTTATGAGTAGGCTGACTAATTTCAGATACCTACCAGTCAGAGTGTGTTGCAGGGCTAAATCCCAGACTTTCACAGCCTTGTTGGAGGCGCTCACCAGCACAGTGTCTGAAGTAGGGTGGAACTTCAGGACGTCCACCTGTAAGTTCTCAGGGCCCAGCACCATCCCAGGGGCAGAGGGCAAGTCCTGGCTGCCAGTGGCAGCAGGCAGTCGCCACAGCTTTACCTATAACACCAAATACATTCATGAGCATCAGATGTTAGATTTTGTAAGGGAGAATGGAAATGAGAAAAGATGATTTCTCTTCCATTCATGTCATGCTGGTCTCTGCTTCTCCCAACCCTGGTGTCCATGTAAAGCTGAATGGAAGAAAACAGTTTCCATACCAGGGCTCTTTCAAACCAGCTAATTCTCCTACCATAAAACCTGTCCATTTGATTGGGAGATCTCAAGTTCCTCACAGATTCTCTAACTTAATAAATATAGTGAAAAGAACACTGAACTAGGATCAGAAGCCAAGCTCTTCTATTACCTTGTTGTGTAACTCTGGGTAAGTCATTTAACTTCTGAACCTGTTTCTCCATCTGTAAAGTGAAGGGGTTGGAATTTTAAGGAACCTCTCTTCCAGAGCTAATTCCATGAAAGACAGGGCTATCTGAAGGTCTGATGCCAATCTGGGACTAAGAAAAATAATCACTTGAGGTACAATAAGGGATAATTTAAAAATTAATCTTTACAACGGCACATAATTTTATTGCCAGAAAATTACATTATCCATGACATGTAGTATTTATGTTGTGGTAAGTTAAAGCTGCACATCTTACATGAGCACAACTCAAAGTCTCCTTTAGAGGGTAACAAAACAGGGACAATTTCCAAATTTGCTTAAGGCACTCAAATGCCCTTGCTCTGATCCCAGGGGTCAAGGGCAGATGCAACCAGCAAGTAAGGGCATCCACAGATACTAAGGAGCTGGGGTTCTACCTTCTGCAATCCCTGGACCCTCATTCTTTTCATCAGATCTCTGCATAAGATGCAATCTGGCCAATTTGCAGGTAGTAGGGAATACTACTATTTTCTGGAGTTCTCACTGAAAGAAATGAATTTCATGTGAACCTTTTGGGCCAGACTAGCCACCATTTAATACCTACCATCTTGAGCCCCCTTACCATAAACTAAAAGTCTGTGGTTGTGTTCAGGGGAACACAGGAATACTGAGAATGGGACTTTCTTCAATTTCCCAGTTAGAGGGAGAAGAAAAACTGATGAGTACTAACCCTGGAAAGCCACACAGAAACCATGAGCAAGATCAATGGGACCATCTAAATCCTGTCATAGTCAGTAAAACCTTTAAAAACACGTTTGCTTGTTTTAGATAGCTGTATAGAAGAGAAATTAGAAACCTATATCCCTTTCTACAGTTCCCAGGAGAGAAACTCAGGCTCGAGAAATGGTGGTCCCCAGGAAGCACACAGAGGTGAACTTTGAGGCTGGAGAAAGTTGAGAGTATGGAACAACCCAGAACTAAGAAGTATTCAAGAATGGGGAGGGAAGGAGAAGGAAGGAAGGTGAGCATTCACAAGGAGTCTGTGAGAAATGCTGACACTTTGGTTTCCACAGGTTCTCTGAGAAGAATAAGTATTTCAAAAACAAATCCTTACTAAAGAGAAAATGGGGGAATTATGAGAGACACTGATAGTTTGGTTCCCAAAAGGTTCTATAGGAACAATGGTCATTTAACCGGGTGTGCAGGAAAGCATAAATCAGAATAGAGGAAGGAGGATAGAGCACCTCATTCAATCTTTAGATGGAAAAATCTGTAAGTTTTCTCCTGGAAGGGGCCTGAGTTAAGCTGGCTCAGAGCAGCTGGGGGTCAAGGGTTGTCACCAACTTTTCATTAACAGGCATGCTCAACTAGTCTATGTAGTGAGCAGGTCAAAAAGATTGTAATCCAGAAAAGCTGGGACTAATCCCAGTTCTGAAGGGAGGAACAAGGCAGGGAATTCAAATGGAAGCAGCATAAAAGGGCTTGCATTTGTCTGATTCGTTGTACTCTTTTAATGAGTACAACAATTTATTCAGGAGAGAATAAATGTAAAAATAAAAGTAATGAAAACCTTCCTGGCTCTCCACCAAGTATTGTTTATTCCTAGACTAAGCATGTTTATAACAGGTTCAATATGGCACCAGTGCCTTAGTTGGAGGCAGAATTCATAAGAAGAAGAGTCATGAAGTCCAGAACTTTAAAGATACAAACTTTGGGTTTTTTTGAGTTCTCTCTCCATTAAGAGTAATTTGAGGGCGGCTAGGTGGCGCAGTGAGTAGAGCACCGGCCCTGGAGTCAGGAGTACCTGAATTCAAATCCGGCCTCGGACACTTAACACAAAAAGCTAGCCGTGTGACCTTGGGCAAGTCACTTAACCCCAACTGCCCTCAAAAAAAAAAAAAAAAAAGAGTAATTTGAAAGGTTCCCAGTCCCTGGGTGGACAGCTAAGTCCCTAGAATGGGGACCAGTCGGGGAGAGGTTCAGGTTAGCTGCTAGGCTACAGTGCTATTGTAAGTTCAGAAATCCTCAAAGAGGATGTTTTG
>JAQQSW010007889.1:0-13596 GCA_028646575.1 Pseudocheirus occidentalis
AGACTTTTGGAGCTTGAAAATCTGTTTTAGAGTCCCATTTTATGAGTTTTTTAGCGTGTTTGTGTGGGAGCTGTGGTGCTTTGCTGCTTCTACGCCGCCATCTTGGCTCCCGGTCCAGAGACTCTCTTTTGCCTCTCTTTGTATCTCCAACACTTAGTACAGTGTGCTCCATACAGTAGGTATTTAATAGAGGTTTATTGATTCATTTACTATGTCATAGACTACCTTATTCACAGCTCACTTTTATGCCATGCTTTATGGTTTACAAAGCTTTTTCTTCACAATGGCTTTGTCAGGTCCACAGTACAAATATGGTGTCCATTTTGTAGATGAGAAAGTTAAAAACTTGAGAAAGCTAAATGACTTGTCTGCAAGATAATATATAACATAACTGGAACTGGAATCCAGGTCTTATACTTAAAATAACAATAATAAAACTGACCAAAATATAGCAGTTTCTTCCTTTTTAGAAGCATAATCTGTTAGAAATATGAAAAATGAGTAACAGAAGAAGTAATGAGGTTCTCCCCACCTCACAAGAAATGCTAAAAGTCTCAGAGAAAAAGTAATTTGGACATCAATAAAATAACCCAGAACATAATTCTTCCAATTTATTTTTGTAAAAGACAAAAATAAGAATCCTTATATTTTGTTATTTTGATCACAGATAAATACCTGGCTGGCCCTTGGGAAAAAGAAGTATGTGGAGAGCTGAGACAGTATGACTCAAAGTGATGCGACAAACCTGGAGTTAAAATTATTTTGGCCAAATTGTAATAACAATATAGGCTTAACACTGAGTATATTCTTCCTTCAGCATTCTGTGTGTGTGTATGTGTGTGTGTGTGTGTGTGTGTGTGTGTTTTAGCAAGAAGGAATTGATACACAAAAGGAAAATCTCTCATTCGAAAATATAGTATATAAAGTGATTGCATTTGGAAGTGCCATCAAGAAGGACTGATTTTCACATTCATTATTTTTCTTTATTCTCTTTTTCTCAAATGGAAATAATAGTAGTGACAGCAGTTTATACTAAATCAAAGCAGCTATTTCAGGCTTGTCTCAAAGGTTCCCCACTTAGGTAAGATTTGCTTTTTAAGACCAAGAAGAGAGGGGAATCTGATATAAGGAAAAGTATAAATTCACTTTTTTATATTTGACCAACTTTTTATTGCATCAGGGAGGAATATACATATGTGTGTCTTGTAATATACAAATGTTTACAATGCATATTATATATACATATATGCACACAAATTTATATAAATGTATGTACATGCATGCATGTATATATGCATGTATGCATGCATGCATGTGTGCGTGCGTGCATGTGTGTGTGTGTGTGTGTTTTACTTGGGCTTGACTAGGCATGCTCAGTTTCTTCCCTGTGCTCGACTTCTTTTACCCCAGCGAGGAGCAATCAATGGGTCTTGGGATATTTTTGTTCTGTGTTGTCCTCTTCAGTTTCAGTTGCTTCAGGTGATTCTGAGAGGACCCCATAGTTTGATCAATGATAACCAGCAAGGTGAGGATTGCAGCCATGATGTTATATCCAGCCAGCCTGAGAGCAGGAGGGCTTTTGGAGTAGGCTTTGGGATTGTTTTATGGGAAAGGAGCTAATTCTCCTCCCTTTCCCAGAAACTGAGGTGTTATAAAAGTGTGTGTGTGTGTGTGTGTGTGTGTGTGTGTGTGTGTGTGTGTGTGTGTGTAGGATTTTATACTCCTGGTAAGTGATGGAAAGAATCACCTCTAACCTCCTCTAAGTGTAAGAAACCTGTGTCTTACCAAGAACTCTATGTAGCCATTAGTGAATTCAGGAAAAACTTAACTTTTACCTAACTTTTTGCAAATAGGTGACCTTGCAGGCACACTTATAGTACAAAAACATAATCTTTTATCTTCCTGTCCTGAAAAGAAACCCCTCCCCTGGTTTTCCTTTGATTGGTTACTGTAGAGTTTACAATCTGTTCAAAAAACACACAAACTCCCCCCTCCCATGTGAGTCTCCATACTGTTCCCATTCTTCAAATTTTAGGTCTCCCCTCACCCTCCATGCTCATCTTCTTTATATTTTATTTGGAATAAGAATGAAAAAGTATAAATACTTTTTATCTCAACTCTAGATGCCTGTATCACTCAGATTTTATGATCTCCACAGGATGAGAAAGGGATTTTCTCAATTGATTAAGAGAGTTGAATCTAGGGTATTTATATTTCCCTCCCATTAATATAAGGAAAGTTCTATTATTCAAGACCTCTTCTTGGGTTATTGGGTCTCAAACTTAATGGAGCTTCCCCTGGCCTTGAAGGCAATCTCAGAGAACAAAGGAGGGAATGTCTGTTCTCAGCCTCCCCTAGTTGTCTCTCTACTAAATATCTCCTTGAACTCTTTCTTTCCCTGACCCAAAAATACAAATGAAAAACTCAAGACTTACCATGTGTAAAGATAAATATTTTTAAATGCCTTCATTGACAGTGCAATCCAGCTTTCCTCTTGAATTTTTCAGAGGTTATCCCTACCATCGGTGTTTTTCAATAGTTACCTCTTCTGTGAGACTTCGGCTGGTGGAACTCAAGAGAAATGTCAGACAGAAGTGATGTCTGGGACCTAATTATTTCCAGTAGTATTCCCACTGAAAAAATACATTCAGTTCTGCTAGGGCCCTCACAAAAACAGGTCACTTCTCAGAAAGGCATTTGGCTGAGAAGAGCTGGTAGGAAAGCTAATAAAGTAAGATTTAATAGAAGTCTGCCCAAGATATCCCACCCAGTCCCCCAACTTGTACATCGACAATTCCACCTTAGTTCATGATGCGGCATTTCGTGCTATTACAATTTACTCCAAAGCACCTCTGTGGGGGTTTTCCCCCTCTATTGAAATTTAGATTATCTATGGTTTCCTGGGCAATACTGTCCCCTCCATGTCCTCTGTAGGGGTTTTTGCTAGCTGTACAGAGTTATCCCTCTCTGATAAAAAAAAATCTAGATGAAGGAAGCAGAGCCAAGATGGCAGAGTAAAAGCAAGGATTTGCTTGAGCTCTCCCCTAAACCTCCAGATTTCTGTAAAAAATGACTCTAAACAAATTCCAGAGCTACACAACCCACAAATGAAAGAATGAAATGAATTTCTAGCCAAAGACAGTGTAAGGCTGACAGAAAGGGTCTATCACACTGGACTGGGAGCAGAGCTCTGTCCAGTGTGGCCCACACTGGCACAGACTGGGATGAAGCAGGCCTCAGAGGACCGAATCACTGGCAACTGTGATGATTTCCAAACTTTTCAATGCACACACACCGAAGACAAAGTAGAAGGTCAGTGGGGAAACTCTACTGGACCTTGGTGAGAGAAGAGTGTAATCCAGCTTCAGCTCCAGGGTGGTGGAGGTGGGAGCCATAGCAGTATCTAGTTCCAGAGCTCCAGTCCCATAGATGGTGGGGGTATCAACTGTCTGATCAGAGGTTGATAACAGGGACCACTTTTTTGGTGTTGATATGGGATTATTTTGCTTTGCCCTGCTTGGATCTGGTTCACAGTCTTGGATGGTGGTCCTGGAGTGAGGAGGAACATTGGTATGGCAGAGTTTGTGGTGATTGTGGAGAAGGAGTCCTCCTCACAGTTCCAAGGCAGAAAAGGGTACAGAAATTACAAAACAAAAATTAAAATATGAAAAAAATAGAAGACAATGTCAAATAATTCATTGGAAAAACCACTGACCTGGAAAATAGATCAAGGAGAGATAATTTAAAAATTACTGGATTACCTGAAAGCCATGATCAAAAAAAAAGGCTAGACATCATCTTTCAAGAAATTATCATGGAAACTACCCTGATATTCTAGAACCAGAGGTGAAAATAGAAATTCAAAGAATTCACCTGTCACTTTTTCAAAAAGATCCCCAAAAGAAAACTCCTAGGTATATTGGAACCAAATTCTGGAGTTCCAAGATCAAGGAGAAAATATTACAATCAGTCAGAAAGAAACAATTCAAGTATTGTGGAAACACAATGAGGATAACACAAAATCTGGCAGTTTCATACACACTCAATTGGTTAACTTATCCTGTAGGAAAGTAGGGGGAAAGGGATAAAAGGGGGGATGATAGAAGGGAAGGCATATTGTGAGAGGGGATGGCCATATATATGGGAAATGTGGTATAGAAATCTATCTTGCACTCTAAGAAAATAAGGGGGAAGGGGAAAGAAGAGAAGGGTATGATAGAAAGGAGGGAAACTTGGGGGAAGGGAAAATCGGAATGCATGCCATCTTGGGGGGAGGGGTAGGGGAGAGATAGGGAGAAAATTTGGAACTCAAAATCTGTAACACCAAGCAAAGGCAAATTCCAAGGTTAGGAATATCATCATAGTAACTCTCCATTCATTCAGTGACAAATTAAGGCAAAACATTCACAGAATAGAGAAAATCAAAATACAGCATAACTCAGACATTTAGCAAGTTCTCAATTCAATCACAAAGTACCTGAATTCAATCACAAAGTATAGAATCAAAGAACCCCACCCCTGGGTCAGTACATACATTTAATCAGTCACAAAGTATCTCTTCTCAAATGGAGATTAGTTTCCAATCATAAACAAAATACATTTATTTGGTCACAGAGCAGCAAAGTCAAAGGTTTCCCACCTCCCTGGATCACAACTGAATTACAATTATCACCAGTTAAGGCTAAGCACCTTCTCAAAAGGCTTAGTGGAGAGTACAAAGGCCATCTACTCCTAAACCACAATGAGGTTAAAATATCATCTCAGCATTCAACACCCAAGGACAGGTCTTTTCTTTTTCTCGACCTGAGACAAGTTCTTGGCAATCTCTGTTCCAGGGGAGAGAAAGCTTAACAAAGCCACAAGACAGACTGCTACTGTCCTCATCAATTTGCTCTCTCCCTGCAGAACAATCCCAGAACCCCTGAAAACATCAGCAAGACCCTCTTCCAGGATTTCTATAAAAGGACAAGAAAATCTTTCCTCAGGGCTTCTGAATCAACAGCAAGGTTCCAGGGCCTCTGCAACAATAGTGCTGTCCTTCACCAGCAGACAAATCTGGCAAAACAACATCAAAACAGACAGAAAAAATACTATCACCACAGCCATGCCTCCTCATTCTTGGCAGCTCTGGGTTGCAGCTCTCAAAAGTCCTGAGCAGCTTCAACTGGCCATCAGCAGTCTCTCTCAGTAACTCTGGCCCCCAGAATTCTCCTCTCTCTGCCTCCACGATACTGCTCCTCAAAAGTTCTCTCCTCCTCTACTTGGGGCTGTCTCTAAATCCACCACACCAGCTCCTCCCAGTTCAGCCCTCTCTCTTCACATCAAAAGTCCATCCCACAAGTGGAATTCACAAGCTCTGAGTTTTAACACAACCCCAAAACCAAGCCAATACAAGGAGATCTTTAAATTCCATTACCATTACAAAATCTTGTGCAAATGAATATTGAACACTATAAATAAATAAATTTTGATTAAAAAAGTTTCATTCTGGTTCATCCATGAGGACACATGTTAAAATATCCTTGTCACATATGACTATCATCTATATGACATATGTTGGAAAATATGCTCTGCAGTTATAGAGCAGTTGTCCTTAGCTGTAGCACCAAACAATAATCTTAGGAATATGTAAGAATATCTTATTGCCATTTTCTCTTCACTATATGGTTAATGAGCCAAAATCAATTACAGAATGTCAATGCTTGTTCCAAAGTCCATGTGGAGATTGCATTACTTATGCATGCTGTACATGGTCATAAGAGTTGGGGTTATTGGTCAATACTAGTAATCTCCTTTTAAAGGGGAATAGCTCATTCTCAGGATTTCTGCTTACTATCCTGTTCTCAGAAAAGGAACTAAAAAGGTAGCAAGAACTCTAGCTCGAGAAATTCCCCTGTCAGGTTCACCTGCCAAGTGTAGAATATTCTCCGCGTGTTCCTCTTCCTTTCCTTTCCATTTGTGGTCTGCGATTCCTATTCTATAATAAACAAACTTCCCTTCATTATGAATGTCTTCATCTCATTCTCATTCCATTTCACTAATACTTAATCTTTTCCCAAAGAATGCTGCATCCCTGCCCTTCCTTTCCAACATTGGCAGTACCTTCAACCATACACACCTTTGCTTATTCAGAATACTCCTTATTCCCATTGCCAGTTCCAGTTTCTCCCTTTAGTACTATAGAACAGCAGTCTCTCCTTTGAAGTTCACTTTTCAGTCTATCCTGAAAATACTTTTCATTCTATACAGATCATACATTGTATCTGGTGTTAGCCAGACCCTAGGTCATTCTCCATCCTTTCTCAGTCCTCTGCCTTTATTCTAGAGGAACTTTTGTTAAGGTTATTTCAAATACCCTAATCTCCCAGTTCCTCAAAAACCTGAAATCCCATAGTCAGTATATTTTTCTATTTTATTAAAACCATGGGAAAAGATGTTCACTGTCTAGATCAGTGGTTTTCAACCTTTCTAATGCCATGACACTTTAGTACAGTTCCTCATGTTGTGGTGACCCCCAACCATAAAATTATTTTCTTTGCTACTTCATAACTGTAGTTTTGCTACTGTTATGAATAATAATGTAAATATCTGACACGGAGGATGTATTTTCATTGTTACAAACTGAACACAACCCACAGGTTGAGAACCGCTGATCTAGATGTTACCATAAGTCTTGTGTTCTTCCTTGAGAATAAATTCTGATATTCTATCTGATCTTAATATGCAATGATTACATTTCTTCCTATTTATCCTCCTCCTAAATATATTCTTCTCCTCTACTGTAACTTCCCATTTCTTTACCACTCAGTAATTTGTCAGACCGTTATCTCTGACTAAATGCCCTCTGGGATCCCTTTCAGTTCCCAAAGGGATAGTCTGAGAGAGTCAGCCTGTGAACTCAAAAAGGAGAGAGGTGAACCTAATAATATCTCTGAAGAAGGAAATTCCTATTGAAATAGGAATTGGGGGGTAAATTAAAGAATCTTTCCGGCTCTGAGATTCTATGATTATAATATGTCAGACATGTCCTCCCACCTAATCTTGAATACCTTTATCAAACTTGGGGATTTGTTGGGAGGACAAAAAGCTGACAGGTTTTTCAGGACAGTTCTCTTCTTAAGGACAGGGTGTAGGTAATTTTTCAGAAAATACTAAAATGAAGTTATAGGTTTCACTCAGAATACACACACACATACACACTCACACTCACTACAATATGGCAGATTCACACAAATTATCTTATTTGAGCCTCTTAGCCGGAAAATAGAAAGGACTGCTACATTATTTGACATGGGGGGATATTGATATTTTGACTTGCAAATTTCCTGAAATAATACAACTAGAATTTGACAGAACTAGAAACGGACAGAACTTGAATCAGAACCTGGATTTTCTTATTCCAACGATGGTATCTACTTAGGTCACATTCCTTTTCTCCAAATTTTTCTTTATTGGAATTAGTTTGCTGATACTATCATGGCTTTGATTTCAGCTGTCTTCTTTTTATGAAAGGTAATATGTATAGCTATAGAGAGACTAAAAATACTCATTAACCTAATAAATCATTGACCTTCCAAGTCAGCCACCTTAGCATTTTAATATTGGAACAATATAGTAATACCTATGTTAATGGATTCTTTGGAAGGCACCTTTTATTAAAATCCACATTCTTTAGTGGTGTAAGACCTTCAGTCAGGGTGGGGTGGGGCCTGTGAGGATGAAGGGAACTGATGTCTCTGTGTCTTCTGTTGTGCTTTATTCCCTTCAGGAGCAGAGAATGAGGACAACTTGTTTCTGTCCTCTAGTTAAATTAAGGAAGGTGTAGAAATCTGTCTTTGTCCCTGATCTTTTTTACTCCTTCTTATCCCTTTCCTTGTTACCTTGTAATCATGGAATCAAAGGCACCTTTGAAATTATTTGGTCTAATATTCTCCTCCTAAGATATATGAGGAAAAAGGCTTTGAGAAACTCACAATATCATAATGAATTTGTGATAGCAATGGGACAAGAAACCAAGTCTCCTGACTCAAATCTTTATATCTTTCTATAATATTTACTTTTTTCTCTTCCTCTTTCTCCCTCTCATTTTCTCCTTTTATTTTCTTATGTCTTACTCTGTTCACATGTTTCCTTCATTTCTAAGGTACTGGAGAGGGGATGTATGCACATACATATAAAAGATACAAGAATATGCTATGTTGAATTGAATGGGCAAAAAGCAATAGGTAGAAAATGTCCTTTCAAATTGGCTAAGGTAGAATCTAGAAATTACAGACTATTCTACTTGAAGTATATCTCTGTAAAAGAAAGGATACCATGAAAGAACCAGCTCTGGGCATATAGGATCTGAAGTGCTGAGTCTACTTCTTCCTCAATGGTCCAATTGCTTTGAACCCAAACATGCAGTCTTGAGTGCAGTCCTAGGGGACTTTGGCTTTTAGTGAGAGGAGAGCGAGGATTCTTTGTTTCATATTCATCAACTCATGAATTCCCCCCACAAATGTGTCCCAAGATATATTCAATGTTTAGACCTACAGCTTACATTCAGGATCTCCCCTAAGGAGAGTACAACAACACACAATGTATAATATGAATTAAGTATTAGACAGGTAATTAATTCTTAAACCCCAAAGAATGCTAAATATAAAAGATTCTCCCAAGTACACATGCACCATAGAACTTCAAACTAGAGAGATACCTGGCCAGGTGGCTGATACTTAAAAAAAACCCCACATTTATTTTATTTTTAATTTATGGAATAAAACACATGATGGTGAAATAAAAAAGATGATTGAAAGTGAAACTAAAAATCTATTATGTTCAATTTACTATTCTTTTTCAAATATACATTAAAGTTACCATATAAATAATACACTTGGCCAGGTGATTAATACTTAAAACAATCTAAATATAAATCAATTTGCCAGGACTGCTAAGGAGATATTTTATGCTCCATCTAAGTTTTACACTGTCCACATGACTTCTGATAGATAATTACTTTTAAAACAATCCAGGATTCGGCCATCTCTTACTTTCTTTGTGGTTATCTTCTCTAATGAAGGAACTGTCAGTTTCTCCAGTCAGTTCCATTCATTGGACCTGGGCTTCTCTTCCCCTCAATTTTACAAGGTTTTGTTTAAGTCTGTATATATCCATCTTAAGGTTAAATGTTCAGTATTACTATGTCAAGAAAGGAAACAGAAATTGAAAAAAAATGTAGTCATTGGGCCAAGGACAAAATTGCCAGTAGAGTCCCTGGTCTACTTGGGAGCAGTGGTGCGGTGGGGAAAAAGCATAGCCTATCCCCTACTTCTCCTCATGGAGAGTCCAGTAATAGAGCTCAAAAAAATGTAAATCCCACCAAAATGGTGCTGTTCATGATTGGTTGTGTCATTCTATCTCCTGGATGTATTTTTCTCTTATTGTAGGAGACAGATCCAATATACCTTTTGTCAGCAATAAGACCATAAAACCTTTTTACTTTTGTCTCTAGCCCAGCATTCTGTTCCTTATGGTCTGGGTAAGAAAACAAGGAGTTCAAGCATTCTCTGTGTTGGTTTAAGAAATTTTAAAATATCGTTCATTACTGACTTTGATTTCTGTGAGAAACTTATGAACAAAACCGGAGTCAAATAACAAGAAAAGTCACTGCAACCAGTACTTTTTGCCTCCATTAGGTCCCTTTACATTAACAACAGGAAATAAGGGAATAAGAAAACACCAGGAAATTGTTAATATTTGCCAACAAAAACAACTGGGTGTTTTTAGATGATAAATGCTTCTTGTCAAAAGAACCATTTAGCTTTATAAAAGCATACCACGATAAATCATTCATTAAGGATGGCAACATCCCCAAGCTTAGGAACAATTGTATTTTCCTTAGAGTAGGAGTTATATGCCTAATTTAATATAGGAAGTCAGCACTGAGTATTTTCATATTTAATTAGCAATTTTTGATCATCAAAGGGCTTCTCAGTCTAATGTGTTCACGTCTTATGATATTTCAAATATGGCTTTAACTAATTCTTGCTGGAATCAGCAATAGCCTTGCTAATCCAACAATGAAAGGGTCTCTTAAACCATCCTTGCAAATAGAACTTGCCTGAGGCATATAAAAACAAGAAAATTTTAAACACTCTCCTCTGTAATACATATGCTCTCTGTGTGTGCATATGTGTGTGTTTCTATGTATATATATATATTTATATACACACATATATATGTATACACTCTATATATACACATATATGCTCTGTGTATATATGTCTTTATACACTCTGTATATATAGATTGTGTGCGTGCGTGTGTGTGTGTGTGTACACACAGACACACATATGGAGAGAGAAAAAGAAAGAAAGAGAGAGAGGGAGAGGGAGAGAGAGAAAGAGAGAGAGAGAGAGAGAGAGAGAGGTTTACTCTGGGTTGGATAGAGGGTAGCTGAACTATTTCATAATTCATCTGCAAGGTAATTTAAAAGAATTGGTGGCACAGTATTTTAATAGAAGATAAAAACAAAACTGGAACCACAGTTAAACATATTCAACTTTGAAACTAGAGAATTACTTCAAATACTTTTAAACTTGGAAACAAATACGATTCTCAAAATTTTCTGAACTTTTATCAGCATACATATACACTGTTTCTTAGAGTTCTTTCTTAACTAAACCTCCTTTCCTGATATGATTGTTTCCAAAACAATTCATCTACTTTGAAAAATCAAGTTCATCAGAAAGCTGTAGTTCCCCTCAGTGCAATTTTTTCCCAAGATTTCATTATGTGAAGGAGACCTCTTTTCCATAGTATCAACCAAACAACCAGTCAATCAATTCATAAGCCTTTATTAAGAACCAACTACATGCCAGGAACTATGTTAGATACAGTGGATGCAAAGAGAAAAATGAAATAATCTCTTAAGGTGCCTGAATTCTAATGAGAGAGAAATGATGAACATATGTGGTATATACTAAGCAGATATAAAGAAGTTAAAAGTCAACAAAGGTGTAAACACTTCTTTCCATTTCATTTTGTCCATACCATTTCATTACCTCTTTCCTCTGTCTCTTCAGTGCTGCAATTTCTTTAAATTAACTGGAGGAAAATAAGTTTTCAGTGATCCTTCCCTGACCATTTCTCCCCCTCCCCTTTATCCTCAGTACATTAGTAAATTTCAAACATTCTTGCTTCAGTCAATCAGCCGATAATCATTTATTAAGCTCCTGCTTTGGCACTATGCTAAATGCTGGGCATTAAAAAAAGATAAAATATATTTTTTTCCTTCAAGGAGCTCACAGTGTAGTGGGGGAGACAAAATGTAAACAACCACATAAAAAAGATATACAGGATGAACAGGAAATAATAAACTAAGACACTAGAATTAGGTTTTATTGGGAAAGACTTCCCTTGAAGCTAAGGATTTTGCTGGCACTTTAAAGAAGCCAGGACAGCCCCGATTCTGAGATGTAATAAAATCATTACGTGCATGGGGAACAGCTGGTAAAGATACTTGAAGTCAAGGAATGGAGTGTGAGAAAGAGTACCACTGGATCACAGAGTTCATGGAGAGATGGAAAAAGACGGAAAGGGGTGTGTGTTGTGGGGGAGGAGAGGACGTAGGGGAGAAATTCTGAAGAGTTCTGGCACTTTTCTATCACTGAAATGTTATCTCGTATTACTATAATTCAATCTTACTCTAACCAACCTCAAATAGCTATACTTTATGTCCCGCCATTCACCTGCAACTTGTATCATTCTGTTCTCCATGTCTAAAAATGGCTTAATCTCAGATTTTGAAGACTCCTTAGAGATCATATAGTCCAACAGACCCCTTTTAACATACCTGAAAAGGAGTCATTCAGTTTTTGCTTACCTTTCAATAATATCAGTGCTATATTTATTTCCAAATGTCAGGATTATTTTTTTACTTAGAAAGAACTGAAATTTGTCTTCTCTGTGAATTCTACACATTATTCCTCCTTCTGCCATCTATGACCAACTGAAACAACCCCTCTCATCCTACTTTCATATGAAAAACCTTTTTAATACTTGAAGATAAATTACATTTCTCTCCTAAATTACTTTTGGTCCAGGCTACCAATCCCATTTCATTCCATTGATCCTAATACAGCATGAACTTTAGACGTTTTGCCATCTTGATTTTTTTTTCCTTTTGAAATTCAAGCTTAGGAAAGGCACTGTCTTATGTAAAATATGGAGCCCAAAACTGAGAAAATTCTCCAGATGTGTTCTGACCATGGCAAAAGAAAAAAAAGTACATTGATACTATAGTCTTTCAACAAACTCAAAATAACTATTTTGTCACCTATGTTTCATTGTTGATATATTGGACTTATTGTCTAAAATCTCCAGATCATCTACAGATGAACTACTATGCAGACATGTCTTCCCTATTTTGTACTTTTCAAGATATTTTTAAACTCAAGCATAAGATTTTTCATTTATTCTCATTAGATTTCACCTTCCTGGAGTTGGCCAATTACTCTTTTCTATAAAAAAAGTTGTTTTTTGAATACTCTGTCATCCAGTATGCTAGCTATTTCTCTCAGCTTTGTGTCATATGAAAATTTGATAAGCATGCTCTCTATTCTCTTATTCAAATCACTTAGATGAATATATATACATATATATACATTTAGATGAATATATACATACACATATATACATATAACATTAATATATACATCTATACACATACATATACATATATACATATACATATATACATGTATATATATATATATACATATATACACACACATATATATGCATATATATATATATATATATAGCATAGAGATAAGTATAGATTACTGTGGTGCTCCATTGGAGTCCTCCTTCAAAACTGGTATGGAACCATTAAAGATTATTTTTTACATTTGATCATTTGACCAGTACTGAAACCACCTAATTCTAGTTTCAGGTGGGCCCTTCTCTTTGCCAAGGTAGGCATCCTACCTGTACTTGATCCTATCCCACCCTGACTTCTCTAGCAAATTGCTTCTACTAGTATCATTACACTCTTTCTTACCTTCAATCTCTCCATATCTATTAATTTCTGTTGCCTAAACACATACCTATGCCATTCTCATTCTTAACAAAACAAAATCTTCACTTGATCCAACTAGATCCAGCTTCATCCTCTCTTCTTCTCAGCTTAAGGACTTGAGAAGTCAATTTCTGCCCATTAACTCCACTTTGTTTCCTCTCACTCTCTTTTGAATATTCTCCTATTTTCCTTGTGACTATTTCATTCAATTGGGGGTCCCTCAATTGCCAAATCCAATGACTTTTTTTTTCAATCTCAATCCAACAACTCTCTATGGCCTTTAGCACTTTCATCCACCTTCTCAATACTTTATCCTCTCTAATGTTTGATAACACAGTTCTCTGCTGGATCTCCTTCTGTCTGTGTAATCATTCCTTCTGGGCTCTTTTTACTGGGTCTTCATCTTTAACTGTGAGTGTCCTTCAAGGCCCTATCTTGGGTCTCCTTTTCTTTTCTCTCCATAACATCATGATTGGTGAGTTCATCCTCTCCCATGGGTTCAGGTATTGTCTTTATGAAGATGATCCACAGAT
>JAQQSW010007890.1:0-13595 GCA_028646575.1 Pseudocheirus occidentalis
GCTTAGGGAAGGAATGACATAAACTCTAAACTGGGTATCTTGCCACACAGGAAAGTAGGGGGCATGGGGATGTGAGGGGGGATGATGGAGGGAAAGGTGGGGTTAGGGGGAGGCATGCTGGAAGCACACACTTCAGTAAAGGGACAGGGACAGGGTAGAGAACAAAACAAGGGGGTGTGCAGGATAGGAAGGAGGGATATACAATCAGCCTCTCACAATATGTCCACCATGGAGATGTCCTGCATAATTACACACTTACAGCCTGTATTGAATTGCTCCTCCTTCCAGTGGGAGTGGGTGAAAAGGGAGGAACAGCAAGAATCTAGAATTTAAAGCTATACAATCAAATGTAAAAAAACCAAAGAAACATATATACATACATATATACATATATATAATTATTATTATTAACTACATGCAACTGGGAAATGAGATATGCAGGGACTGGAATAGGGAGACCCTCCCTGCCCTACCAGAAAGTTAGAGGGAAGTTGGAGGAAGACCTAGAAGAAAGCAGATTGTGGGAGTGGCTTTGCAGTGGGATCATTGTTTTGGGCTTGGGGGTGGGGGGAAAGAAGGGGAGAAAATCTGTAACTCAAAACCTTGTGGAAATGAATGACGTAATCAAGAAAATAAATTAAAATAAAAAAGTGATGAAGGTTTGAAATAAAGTGGTATCTCTGTGAATGGAGAGAAGAGGTCAGGTGTGAGAGATATTGGACTTGGTTGATTTTGTTGACTTTCATACTTTTTTCCTTCTCTTTTGTTCCATTGGCTAAATGGGTCAGGAAAAGGGGAAATACTAATAAAGAACTAAGGTAATATGAAGACAAACAGACAATAATATTTTACAATGAATGATTTGTATAAAGAACAGCACATGAAAATGGGTTTAGGATTTCTAGGCTACAGTTTAACATATTGTAATGGTAATGGTAATTTGAAGATCTTTCCTGCCCAGATTTGATAGGCTTAAGTGAATTTGAGGACTTCCCTGATTTGAAAGTATACTCTGCCCCCTAATAGGCTGAATATGGCCACATGGAGCCTGTGGATCTGGGTATACACACACACACACACACACACACACACACACACACACACACACACACCCTGATGTGAGGTTTTGCTTTGGGACTCACTTATGAGAAGAGTTGTGTGATTTCACCACATGAGACTCTGGGCAGGTTTTGAGCCCCTTGTATTTGAAAACCCAGATGTTGGAGCTTCTCTCTCTGGTAACTAACTAGGTATGGATGTAATGGTCAGACAGCTGGAAGCCCTGTCTGCTGGTCTGTTTCTCTCTCTGTATTTTTTGTCTGCTTGTAACTTCTTTTTGTATTTTCTCTGAAGTTCGGGGTGCTGACTTTTTCCCCTGAATTAGGTAAAGGATATCTGTTAGATTCAAGTAAGATTGTTAACCCCTTTTTTAAGTTGCTTTCCTTTAGAAAAGTAGATCAAAGAAACTGTGCTAGCGGTCATTTTATATACATATAAAATACACACACACACACATTAAGCAGTATACCACAGGGGAGATAAAATGTACAAAGAATAGCAAGAGGTATTTCTGTAAATTCAATGGAGACACAACTCCAAGAAAACAGTCATAAATAAAACCAAATGTCCATATAGAAATGGAGAAAACAAAATTAATTAAAGATCCTAATTGCAGGAGGGAAATTTGACCTAGACTTAGGGGGCAAGGCCCAAGGTTGGAATATGGCTTATTTATTTATTTAAAAGAAATAGGAGAGGTAAAAAGGAGTGGTGATATAGCAATGTATAGTACGAAGACAGACTCATGGGTGAAAATTCAGGAATTATAGTATGGAAGCATGAAAATGCTTCTTTGACAGAAAGAAAAAATAGATGTGGAATTTGGCAGACATTGTAAACTGATAGAAATATGACTTAGTGATAAGAGGACTTTAGTTATCAATACATCTGCTAAAGATATCTATCAAAAGCAGAGCATCTTAGAATTTCTTGATTTGATATAATGATTATTTAATCCATTAAAAGATACAGGAAGGAACAAGGCAGAAATTAATCTTGAATCTGATTGTCACTGATAATAAGGAACTTGTCATGTTGGAAATGATGGGAATCATTGAGGTAAATGACTATTCCATCTTAGAATTATGTTCCATGAATATGATGCTCTAACTCCCCAGTTCAGTAATATTCACTGACTGTTGCCTATGCCCAAGTTGCTCTCGAGCTTTGCCTCCTGGCTTCCCTAGATTCCTTCAAGTATCAGTTAAATCCCACCTTCTACAGGAAGCCTTCTTAATCTAGAGCCTTACTTTTGCTTATGGTCTCCAATTTATTGAGTCTATAGCTAGTTTGTACATAGTTGTTTGCATGTCCTCTACCCTCCTTCCCCCCGCCACCGGATTGTGAGCTCCCTGAGAGCAGGTACAGTCTTTTGTTGGTTTTTTTGTGATGGCAGAGAGGATGAGAAACTCTCAAAACTGAAATTCTGAAAACACCAAGAGAAGCAGTTTTGGTGAGTAAAGAGAGTGAAAGAGACGTATGTACAGGGAACAAATCAAAAAGATTGAAAAGCAAACATACAAAAGTAGCAAACAAAAGATGTAAACAAGGACAGGTAACAGGATGAAGGTAAAGACATGGCATGTAAGAATAGTATCAGGAGTACTGAAGCTCATAATGATTTGAGGCTGATGAGAAAAGGTTTAACATGAATAAGGAGAAGATTTTTTGCTACATAGAAGAAAAGAGGAGGATTAAAAAAGAGATAGGACTTCTACTCATGGTGGATGAAATGGCAACTGAAACCAATCAAGTGAAGAGAGAATTGCTCAACTCTCATTTTCTTTCTATTTCCTCTGCCAAGCAAAATTATCTGTAGACTAGAAAAGGCAAAATAAAAATAGCTAATTGGGAGGTATACAGTCTGGCATATGTTCAGTTTGGGGTGGGGATCTCTGCATAATATGGTACAAACTACCAGGAACAACTTTGCAAAACTACTTAGTTACATTTGTCCTACATATGTTAGGCATGCTAAAAACTGTCAAGTCCTTTATAGGACCAGAGGCTTGGAGCTTGAAGAAATCTTAGAAGATATCTAATCATGTTACAGATGAGAATGTGAGACTTCCACAGCTTAAATGACTTGTCCAGGGGGGCTTAGCTAATGTCAGATGTAAGACTTGAACCAAGGATTTTGGACTCAAAGTCCATTGCTCTAGCCACTACTTCACATCCCTCTTATATCTACAAGTTGAAGTTTATTCAGAAATATATGTAATCCACTAAAGTCCTACTATAATATTGTATTGTAGCCTGAAGGTGACTGGATCGTCATAGGCTAAATGAAAGTGGTCCCAGGTATGGCAAATCCTCCCAAATAGGAAGAGCCCTAAAGACTGCAAGTTTGTCATCCAAGGGCCAGCTTTAGTAAGACTGGAGTAGCCCATTACCAGAATGTAAGCCACCAGACCGCAGCAACAAAAATACTGATGTCATTCATTCAATAAACATTTATTAAGAACCTACTATGTGCCAAGCACAATACTAAATACTGGAGATACATAGAGAAGTAAGATACAGTCTGGCCTTGAAGAGCTCACAATCTAATGGGGGAAGATAACACACACAAAAAAGGAGCTAAAAAGGAAATGGGGGTGGGGTGGGGAGGAAGAATATGACAAAGATCTGAAAACAAGTGGGAAATGATGAGATGGCTGCCCTCAGACCCCTTTTTAAATAAAAGATCTGGGAGGAGCTCTCCACCCCAACCAATCAGAGGCTAAGCAACTAACAATTTTTATCTTACAGGATCTGCAAAAACCTGATTAATCTCTGATCTAGTCCAAACCTGATAATGTACAGATGAGGAAACTGAGGCCCAGAAAGTAAAATGAATTACCAAGGTTGCGTAGCTTTTAATTGACAAAGCCAGAAAGTGAACCTACACGCTCTAGTCATAATTATGAAAACCATGCTATTTCTACTAGGTAATTTCAAAAAGCAAATATAACAATAATTTCCATGAATCAACAAATAAAAAGCAAAATATTTCTCCACTTTGTTGTCAGCCAACATTTCTTAAGGTCTTATTATGTGTCAGGCATTGTTCCTAGAGATGATAAACACAAAACATATTTAAATATTTTGAACTATTATTTTTACCACATTAATTCACAAGTAACCAAAATTTTGAATTATTTTATCCATATAAAGTAAAACATTAATATATTTGGAACATGTGATTACCAATTAAATCAGTTAAAGGATAATAAGACACTGATATATTAAAACTTTTATTTATAATTCAGGAAAATTAGCATTTTTTTCCTATTGAATGAAAACTAATTTGGCATTTAGTGCTGTGATTAAACTACTATGCCAAGAAGGTTTATTTTGCTAGATGCACTGAGTGACAGACAGCTTTGCCCCCACTTTAATTTCCTCATTTAACAGTATGAAAAATAGTACTGATCTTCCTAAAAAAACAGTGATGATAATTACTTTTATATCTTTGCATGTAACCAGAAAGAATATTTTAAAGGTCTTTTTTTTTTCAATACTCAGTTCCAATAAAGTATATCCTATGGAAACAATCTTTCTAATGCAAATAAGAAACCCCACAGTATAGTGAGACATTCCAAGCAAGATCTGAAAATAATCCATGTGTCTTCCTTCACAGTATACAGATAAATCAATAAACAACTGTTAACCCCCCAGTAGGGAGTCTAGAATTAACTGTCAGCTCCTAGCAAACAAACAAATCAAGGACAAAAACTTTCAACCATTTGGTTGAATTAGCAGTTTTGAGGTGGTTAAAAGAAGTCAGAGCTGGCTGCAAGTTAAAAATTAATTGATTTACTGGTTCCTAGACTATCGAAGTGGGAAAACAGTATATTGCCTTAAGGAGAGGTAGATACCTTTCCCAGTTACCTAGTATTATCAAATTCATACAAGAAACATCATTTAAGTAGATTTGCATTAAAAAAAAACTTGCTAAACAGAAAACATAAAAATGAATATGTTGCTATCCCTGGAATGAGTTCATCGCATTTAACTAGAAAACCCCACAGGATCAATTCTAATATTAGTAAATAGAACACGATGGAAATGAATGTCATTAGTCATTTTATATGATCAGAGCAGATGTATACATGCACGAAGTAGCGGTGCTAACAATTTTAATATTTGAATTTTGTTCGTATAAAAATTGTAAACCATTGTCCCTAAGCTTTGGTCTGTAGATAGCTTAGTTTTGCTTTTATAAATAACATAAACAAGAAAGAAGGGATAAATCCTGAGACAAAACTTTGAAGGAATATAAAGCAATACTCCCTAAATGCTCCTTCTTCCCCCCACCCCCCAGGTTACCAAGTAGTCATTTTTTTCTCCACTAGGACAAGATAAGCTTCTGTCAATCACTTATCTCCTCCCCTGCCCCACAGCCCACCAAACCAAGTCAAGAGATTTTCTGCAATTTAATTGTGGAATGGTTTGCTGCAACCTGAATTTATGTATTTCTAACTAGCCAGGCTGAAGTTTTCCATGATACGATGAAAGGAAATAAAAGATTGCAGATAAATACCAACGTCACTCTTCTAAAAATAACAGGACATTAGGGAAGAAAAAGGTTAGACATTCATTTTCCAAATAAGGTTAAATCCACTTTCTTGAAAACATCTAAGGAGACACACACATACCTGTACTTTCTGATTCTAGGGCAGCCTCCTCATTTCTTCCCTCCAATTATTACCGACAGCCGGTGTCAAATACAAAACCTGGAATTCTTTACAGCTAGATCAGATTTCAGTTTTTCAACCAGTTCAATCAGGCTCTTTCATTTATTTCCTACTTTCTTAGAATTACCCTTGGGTCTATTGGCTGGCTAGCAATAGTTTTTAGCTGAAGCAGAGCTAGTTATAAAGCAGGTGAAAAGTATGATGATAAAGAGAAATTCTCAAAGGAAATTCACTCTAGAAATTTTCCAAGGAATCAAGAATTATATCACATCTCCCAGTCCTCCGTGTCCCCTTCCCCCAAAACAATCTTAAAGGAACTAAATGTTGCATTAAACACTTTAAAAGAAGGCAATTATTTTTAAGCTAAATGCAAGCTTGTATGGATCTAGCATGGTGTGTATGTTTGTGTGCATGTGTGTATGTGTTTTATTTAAATCCAAAAGTGAGGTTTAAATCAACTTTGAGAAAAGCAAAGCACAAAGTTTTCTTGTTTTTTTTCTTTCTCCAGAAAGCAGCCCTTTTCTATTGTAAACAGATCTTCGCTCACAAACTAAGCAGCTTCACAAAGGAGGGACAAAGTAACGTGTCACCAGAATCATTAAGCAACTTCGCTTCCTCTAGACACAATCACTCCAATAAAGCAATTACAGTAGCATCATAGAGCGTTAGAACAGAAAAAAAATAATAACCTTACCAGCTTCTCCTATAGTATGTAGATGAAAAGAAAACAAAACCCTCCCAGCTGCTTTATCACATGCAACTGGGTCTGTTAGAATGAATTGACTAAGGAAAGTATGAAAGGCTGAAGGCTTTTGTGCCCCTTGTTTAGTTTCTCCTCTGCAATCTCTCCTTTGATTTTTTTTTCCCTCACAAAGCCACTCTCCTATTCCCTAATCCTCTCACAAGAAGAAACTGCACACACCAATTGACTTCAGCAGAAATGCTTCTCCTGGGAGGTGGGGTGGGGAAGGGGGATGGGGATGGGAGTGGAGAGAGGGAGAGGTTCCACTGGCATTGGACCACTGCAGTATGCTAATCCCTCAGAGAGAGCATCCAAACAAAGTCTTCTGTAGGATTCAAGCCATTGGAACCTTGAGCACAAAGCCCTGTATAATTAGTGCTTTCTAATGAGGAATTGCGAAGTAGATATACTAATTTCCATTTTCTTCTGGCTACTAATTTCGAAGATAAACACAACAGCAGAAAAAAACAAACTTCTGAGCAGTTTCTTCCTGTGTAATTTATAGAACTGGGTCATTTTAAAAAGTCATTTAAAAACGAGCCAGAAGCTGATAAATATTATCTAACACTTTTCAATGAGCTGTTACTTCATAGACATCTGCTTGTGTTTTACTTTGTCTAAGACCTAAAAATAAATTATATATATTTTTTAAAAGCCAAGAAAGGCAAACCAAGCAAACTCTCCCTCCCCCAAGCCCCATCCATCCACACTCACAAAAGATGTAGCAAGGAACCTGAAAGTCATTGTCTCCATTAATAATTCAACTACTCCTTAACATTTTTAGAAGATAAAGGAAATTAATTTATAAAGTTGTTGTGAAGATATAAGCTTTTTCAAAATTAAAGTGCATCTGTTCATCATGATAAAGGGCCAAATTTTGCATTTCTGAGAAAACAAAACAAAACCCTGTACCTTATAATTCCAAACATATAAGACAAATTTAATTTCATGAGTTCTTTTTATCTACACTGATGATGTAATTAGCCTAAAACTTATAACTGATTTCTCCCTAGTATTTAAAAAGACTTACTTTTTCTATTATCTCATTAAAAAAAAGCAGGGAATAAATCAGAGGACAAAAGCAGATGGCCTAGTTCTACATTTGGAAAGATAGCTATTAGCCTTGTAGTAATTATTTGAAAGAAGGCTTCTATGCTTGTTCCTCTCTTCAGCTGTATGCCATTTGGGCCTTTTAAACAGAATGAATCGACATCAAACCACCAGCTTTACACACATACTAACACTTAAGAATGCCAGACTCAAGGCATGTCACTTCATTCCTCAGTGACCCTGCAGAGAAATCTGAGGCGATGGTTTGATGGATGAGCATCCCAAGAGACAATGCAAATTGTGACATCACAGTCCTGTTTATGTCCACCTTCCCCCCTTCCTCCATTTAATTATTGTTTCTCTTTGGCCAAAAGAAAACAACCTTTGATGGGCTACAAAGCTTTCTCCCATAGTGCAAATTAACCGAGTATATACAGTTAAAACTACAGTTTACATTTACTATGTTATCTTCAATATTTTTTTCTTTTTCCCCCTTATTGAGGGGTTATACTCAGTGAAGAAATGAAGAAAAAAATAACAATATTCTAGAAATTTTTTAAGTCTCACCAAAATAGCAATGTTAACTAAGAAATGTGCTTTTTGCTGTTTTTTCCTAATCACTGATTGCCTAAACTCTAAGTACATTTTGCTTTTATACAATTTTATAAAATTTAAGAATTTACAATGAAACCATCTATAAATTGGTATAAAGACTTTAAAAGTATCTTGATAATGATGCTTAGTTATAATTTCGTTCTGTGTAGACTTAAAGCAGATTCATCAAATATCACCATTTTCCTCCTCATTGTTATTTAGTTGTGTCTGACTTTTCATGACCTTGTGGACTTTACTGTCTATGGGGTTTTCTTGGCAAAGATACCAGTTTGCTTTACCATTTCCTTCTCTAGAGGATTAAGGCAAATAGAGGTTAAGTGACTTGTCCAGGGTCACATAGCTAGAAAGTATCTGAGGCTGCATTGGACCTCAGGTCTTCCTGACTCCAGGCAGCTAAGAAACACAAGGTTTGGAATCAGGAAGTCTCATCTTGATGAGTCTGAGTGTGGCTTCTGACATCTACTATACCTATGTGACCCTGGGCAAGTCATTTAATCCTGTTTGCCTCAGTTTTCTCATCTGTAAAATGAGTTGGAAAAGGAAATGGCAAAACACTCCAGTATCACTGCCAAGAAAACCCCAAATGGGGTCACGGAGAGTCAGACACAACAGATTTGACTCACGGACAAGAATAACTTTCTGACTCCAGGTCCAGTGCTCTGACCACTGAACCACCTAGCTGCCTCATCAGGAAATATGTCCATATCTCATTCTTTAGTAGCCCTTTAGTTACCCTGAACAATTCACTTTACTCTGGGCCTCACTAGTGAACCTACATAAGGGTATCTGTTTTAGGAAGTAAATAGATTCTAATTTTTTAAGTTGTGATGACTCAATAAACAGTTTGGGCTTCTTGGGAAAAAGACCCTGCAAAAAAAAGAAAAGTTATTATGCTCTCTATTCATAACAGAGGCAGAAGAACTGGTTTGGGAGCCTGAAATTCATGGGTCCAAGCTCCACTTCTGACACACAGTGAACCTGGGTTAATCACCACCTTTTGGTTTTCTAGGCAATTCTCTAAGACTGCAGTTACCAAAAAGATGCTGCATTGGTAGAGGGATGTTTCCATTCAGGAGTTCTCGATGCCGATGCAATCATAGGTTCAGCTTGGATTTCTACTCGGAAGGATTATTGCCCCTACCCAATGAAGCCTACATGTGACTTTTATATGTAGCTTTATCAAATTAAGTCAAATTAACAAGCATTTATTAAGCTATGTTCCAGGTACCGTGTTAAATACTGGGTAAGGAGAAAGGCAAAAAGAATCCCTCCCTTTAAAAAGCTCTCATTCTAATGAGGGAGATGGCATGTAAAGAAAGAGGCGCATACAGTAAATGCAAAATTTTTTAATAAACCTACTTCAACAAAAGGAGCCTGATAATAATGAAAGGTTACACAGATGAAAGGTAATCTCAAAGGGGAAGGAACTAGCAGCTGGTTGATGAGGTTGCAGGTAAAGGGTGGTGGAAGATAGAAAATCAGAAAAGGCCTCTTGTAGAAGATGGGATCTGAGGTGTCTGATAGAAAATCAAGGGAGGATGGAGAACATTCAAGCATGTCAGATAATCAGTACAAAGGCAGAGGCAGAAAATGGAGTATCATGTTTGAGTAATACCAAATAGATCAGTTCATAGGAGACATCTGATGAGACATTATGGAAACAGTGAGACAAACAACTTGGTATATAATATACCCATTAGATGTTTGCGACATGAAAAGAGCCTATTGGCATTCAAAACCTCTGCCAGCTGGAACTTCAGCTAAGGAGGGATTAATTTCAACCTGAGATAAATGATCAATGACTCCATCATTGATTGATGTCTGTCTGTTGAGGATACTACGGAAGTGTTCCGGCCTTCTCTCTAGGATAAAGTCTTTATCACTAATCAGTTTAGCTCCATCAGGACTTAGTAAGTGAGATGCCCATTAGGGCACATTGGGTACTGAATGGAGAAAATGGTCAAATGCAACTGAACCTAGACAGCTGGAAAGTTCACAACAGATATTGACCTATTACACATGAATATTTCAATAAAACTGCAAAGTTAAATATTTGTCATAAATATTGTCATATAAATTCGTCATAAATAGTGATACATAGAGTGATAGATTTGAGCCCAGGTTGAAGCTGCACAGTTAGATAGGGAGCAGAGGCTAATAATTAAAATTCAATTAAATTCATTCAGATTCCATTGAACAAATACTTATTAAATGCTGTTTATATATAAAGCATTGAGCTAGGTACTCAGGATACAATATTGAAAAGTAGCACATCTGCCCTCAAAGAATTGATAATATAATGACAAGATGAAATATATCTATATCTATATCTAGGTCATTTTAATACAAGTTATAAAATGATTAGGGGCAGAGAACAGATCAAACAAAATGGGCAGTGAGATTCCAGGAGGGGTATTCATTTCTAATTGAAAAGGAACAGGAAACCTCATGGAGGAAGTAAGGACCTTGAGCTGAATCTGAAAGGAAGAGAAGACAGTCAATGGGAAGAGATAAAGGGAATTCTAGGCATGGTAGGGGATCTTCAGAAAAGCATAGAAGTGGGAGAGGGCAGGATGAGATCAGGGAGCAGAAGTAGTTCAGTTTTGCTTGAACAGAGAGTGCCTGAAGAAGAAGCTTGAAAGATACATTCAATCAGATCACAGTCCAAGATAAGGAATAATAATTATTGTAGTATCAACTTGCATTTACAAAGCTTTTTAAGGGTTACAAAATGTGCTCCTCATGCTCAGCCTTTGAGACAATTGGTGCAAGTTTATTTCCATTTTACAGATTAAGAAATTTAGGCTGAGATAAACTAAATGATCTGGGTAGTTAAATGACTTGTCTTCCAGCACAGATGAAGTGAGTGGTAAAGGTGGTAGGTGGTGGGAATCCACCAAAGATTTTTGTGCAGGGAGCTGTCATGGCACTGTTAGAATTATGCATTAGGGAGATTAAGTTGGCAGCTGAGTGAAGGATGAATTGGAGTAGCCATTGAGTGGAGAAAGCAAGAGTCATTGACTGGTTATTACAGTAGACTGAGTATTGAGGGCAGTAAAGATTGAGGAAAGCAGGGGACAGAAGTGGGAAACAGTATGGAGGGAACTAAAAAAACACTTGGAAACTGATTCAATGTGCCAAGTTCCTCAGTTTGGTATCTAGAATCCTTCACAATTTAGCTGCAACCTGTCTTTCCAGACTGATTTTATATTACTGCCCCTCAAGTCCTCTATATGCTGACCAAATTAGCCTACTTCCTGTTCCCTATAAACACCATTACACATGCCCGTGCTGAAAATGCTTTTCTTTCCACCTCTAACTGCTGAAATCCCTAGTTCCTTTTGACATACTGTTTAGATGCTACCCCTTGCGTGAGGCCTTTCCTGGTTCCCCCCAGGGTACCACAAAGATTTGCCTTATATTTATTCTACATAAATCCTTATATGTGGATATGTTGCTTCCTTCAGAGTATAAGATCCTTGAAGGCAGGTACTATTTCATTTTTTTCTTTCTGGTACATACTGAATTGGTCTTTATGCCACAGTAGATTATAAATACTTACTGAATTGAATTCTTAATGGTAGAGAAGAGTCAAGAATGACTGAAAGAATTGTGGTAGCATCAGAAAAAAAAAGTTGAATGAAAGGGGTGGGGCTAGTTTTAGAAGAAAAATGGTGAGTTTATTTGAGACATTTAAATTCTGAGGTGCTGATGGGACATTCAAGTGGCAAGACATCTCAGCAGAAAGAAAAATGTGGTATTAGTGATCCAGTGAACAATTTGAGTTGGAGATGTACATTTGGAAGTTATATTACAGAGGTGATAAGGCATAAAAGTTGATGAGGTTTACTGAAGGTGTAGACAGAGATTAGAGGACTAAAGAGGAGACAAAGGAAAACCCACATTTCTGTATAGGAAAGGGGAGACAAGATGGGGTGGAGCCAAGATGGTGGCATAGAAGCAGGAAAATGCTGCAGCTTGCATATAGCCACATCAATTACTCATAAAATATGACTCTAAACAAATTTTAGGGCTCCAAAACTCACACAAAAATACAGAAAACCACATCTCCTCCTGAAGGCAGCTTGGTAGGCCAGCATGCTAGGACCCGAAACCAGCCCAACCTGAAACTGTGGGTTGGCCCCGGGGCAGCCAGGATGAGTCACAGCTGGAGCCCTCAGGAGAGTGGATCAGTGGCAGCTGTTGCAGTTTCCAGAATTATCAAGCCATAAGAAACAAGGACAAAGTGAAAGGTCAGTGGAACTCAGCTAAGTTTGGGAGAGGAAAGCAGTCTGGCCAAACTGCCTCCAGGGCAAGGAAGCAGCAGGAGCAGAGGCCACCTCTACCACATGGCTGCTTCAGAGTTCCTGGCCTGTAAACTGAAGGGGGGCTAAGCAATTGTTCAGAGGCTAAGTGCTCTTGCATTGAATGGCCCAGATCCACATGGTGGTGTAGGGCTGCGTTTTCAGTGAGCTTTGGCTCATAGCTCCAGCAGCTGTGAAAACCCCAGCAATTTGGGACAGAGCTTTCCCCTCTGGAAGGAGAGTTCCACAGAGATAAAAGGTCAAGTAATTCACTGGCAACATGAGCAGGCAAAGGAAGCAAAGTAAGAACAGCAATCAAACTCTAGAATCCTTTTTTTGGGGACAAAAAGGATCAAAGCATGGAATGGGAGGAACACAACATGGTAAGAACTCCCACACCAAAAGCTTCCAAGAAACATGTAGACTGCCTACAAGCAATATTAATAACATGCCAAAGTTAGAAAGTAATTCTCTGGGTACAAAGTTTATAGAAATCTGCACCTGTGTAAAAGTCAGACAGGGTTAATTATATACTGGGTTAAGGAGAACAGAACTTTCCTAAGAAAATGATATTGCATGTTTTATTGTGTCTGATGATATAAATAAATGGGTAATAAGCTTAAGAAGGATTTTTAAAACCAAATAAGAGAAGTGGAGGAAAAATTGGGAAGAGAAATGAGAATGATGCAAGGAAATCATGAAAAGGGAGTCAATATGACCTGACTGAAGAAAACAACACTTTAAAAAATAGATTAACTCAAATGGCAAAAGAGGTCCAAAAAGCCAATGAGGAGAAGAATGCCTTCAAAAGTCCCATTTGCCAGATGGAAAAAGAATCTCAAAAGCTTTCTGAAGAGAATAATTCCTTCAGAATTAGAGTAGAGCAAATGGAAGCAAATGACTTTATGAGAAATCAAGATATTATTAAACAGATACAAACAAATGAAAAGATAGAAGGCAATGTGAAATATCTCTTTGATAAAACCACTGACCTGGAAAATAGATCCAGGAGAGACAATTTGAAAATTATTGGACGACCTGAAAGCCATGATCAAAAAAAGAACTTAGAAACCATCCTTCAAGAAATTCTCAAGGAAAATTACCCTGATATTTTAGAACCAGAGGGCAAAACAGAACTTGAAAGAA
>JAQQSW010007891.1:0-13595 GCA_028646575.1 Pseudocheirus occidentalis
AGGCTGATTGTATGTCCCTCCTTCCTATCCTGCATCCCCCTTGTTTTGTTCTCTACCCTATACCTGTCCCTTTACTGAGATGTATGCTTCCCGTGCCCTTCCCTCCATCACCCTCCCTCTCATTCCCCTCCCCCCTATTCTCCTGTGTGGCAAGATACTCAGTTTAGAGTTTACCCACATCGTTCTTAAGTTATAAAAGTCCTTGTGCAATTGCAAGTCATTTTTTTCCAGCTGTAGCAGCTCATGAAGCACCTTAAGCTGTAGAAGGGATGCCTTGGCGGTCTGCATTAGTGCAGGGAGCATCCACAAGTGAACACCCTGGCACTTTGAAGTATTGATACCAAGTGTATTGGGGCCCATAGAAGCATGTCTGTGAGTCTGAGGGCAGAAGGGCCCAGAGTGGGAGAGCTGCAGGGGGTGCTTGGGAGCCACATTCAGAGTCTCATCACTACCTTAGACATTGTCTCAGACACAGCCATTCTGGAGGTCAGCAGTTCTCACAGAGGCCCTTCTGCAGACTGTTTCAGGGGACTTGCAGGGGCCAGACTATTTTTGTAATAATACTAAAACATTTTAATATCAAACATGGGCTGCATCAGTAGTTAATGCTCACATAAACAGAAGCTTTTGAGGGTCTTCAGTTTTTATGACTATAAAGGTTTCCTAAGATTAAAATGTTTGGGACCTGCCAGAGCACTAAAGTAACTCTCTGGTCTTCTGTGCTCCTGGCACTCCCTTTCTGGTTAGGGTCACTCCTCTTGGTCCTCCTGGATTCCTTCAGGCAGCAACTCCTTGAGGCTGGAGCTGCTCGACTCAGCTTTCAGCCTCTTCTTTCTTCTCCTCTACACTTCTTTTCCCTTCTTCCATTTCTAAGTCATAAAAGGATTAAGGATGTTTACTGTTAATGAGGCCTCTGTGTTGAGGAAGGTTGACTGTCCTGGACACCGATCATCATCCCCCTACCCCCAGACATAGAGCTGGGAGGGGCCTTAGAACTTCATGGATACACAGAGGCTGAGGCTCGGAGAAGTTAGTTGACTGTTCTTATGGCACAGCTTTGTCAGGGGCTGATGCAGGATTTGAACCCAGGTGTCTGTGATTTCAGGTTCATCACGATCTGCTGGACCACACTCCCTGCCTTTCTTAATGTGTGATAGCTCCGTAACAGAGCTCCCTTGACCTCTTTATTCACTGATACTTGAACACTTTTCCTTCAAGTCCCACATTCAAAACAAACTCATAATTGTATTGCTTTTCTGTTTTTAAAGAACATAATTCTGCTATTTTTGTTTTTTGTAAAATTATTGTGGGTATGTTATGGGTTAATTGTCCCACCTGGGAACATGAGCATTATGTATATCTATTTTTATGGGAAAGTGCTTTTGAATTCCCACACAGAACATCAGCGGGTTGTGGAGGAACCTTGGGACCTCGGGCCATTTGCATATCTTGGCATCATTTAATTCTGAAGCAAACACTTGGTTATCATTCATCAAATTGCATTTTAATACTAATGAAATTGTTAGAGTTATGAGCTTCTAAAAAAACAAGGGATTTGCTCTGAAAGACGCTCTTCCCTGGAGCCGCTCTCAGCTGCCCAGAGTGAGCTCTGAATCCCTGCTCTGTTATACACCAGCAGAGACAGTGGCGGCAGAGGGCCGGCCCTTCCTCTTCCGGGCCTGGTTCCTTTTCTCTGGACAGAGGCCGCCGACGGTCAGCTGCTCTTGTTGCGAGTTTTCACAGGGGGCTGTGTTTGTGTTTTTGTCCTCTAGGTGAAGCTTTTCTTCACAAAAACTGTGGAAGAGCCGTCAAACCCCGAGGCCAGCAGTTCCACTTCGGTCACCCCGGACGTTAGTGACAATGAACCTGATCATTATAGATACTCGGACACCACTGACTCTGACCCAGAGAACGAGCCTTTTGATGAAGATCAACACACACAGATCACAAAAGTCTGAATATTTTTTTTATCAAGAGGGAAAAAATATCAGAGACAAACTTGAAGAACCTGAAAAAGGACCTTTTTTTAAATGGCAATAGGACATTGTGTCAGCTGACCAGTGATAGGAACAGTGACCTTTCCCTGACCAGTTTCGTCGGGGCCTCTCCTCCGTGGCAGGCTGTCCCATGGGCAGGAGGCTGCCTCGGTGTCATCTGTATATACCTTTTGTGTTCAAAGGACGCTTCAAGTTTCAATTAGGAAAAATAAAGATGGCACTTTTCCCTTTTTCCAGTTTTATACAAGTGGAGGCAGACCTGGTGTGTGATGCGTAGGGATGTCCCTTTGTGTTCTTTCCCCTCCCGATGTGGCTTCAGAGCTCCCCGAGCTGTCCCGGTTCACAGCCTGCCCCTTTGCACTCACGTGGCATGGCGAGATAGGGCTGCAGTTGGTGGCGAGGAGTTTCCCAAGGGTTTGACTCCATTGTAATATTGCATGGATTGGGGTCAGGGGAGTGGAAAAAATGCTCAGAAAAGAGTCTCTTTGATGCTGGGCTCTGGACCAGGCACCATCTCCAGCTGTTCTACAGGCACCTTTCCTTAAGCATGCTACAGTCATTAATCCTGGACATGGGAGAAATTGGCCGCTCTCACTGCTTGTTGTTTGTGCGTTTTATTTTTTTAAGCATATTGGTGCTAGAAAAGGCAGCTAGAAGGAGTGATTCTGTATTAGGGGTACAGGAATGAACCTTCCACAACATCCTAGAGCCCCACAGGTGAGGGGGCTAAGCCGAAGGGGTGTCTTAGCGAAGAAGAAACACAGCAACAGTGACTTCACCATACAAATGTGGAGGTTGGAGACAAACCTTGGCAGTGCGCTCTGAAATGTGCTTTCTCGCTTGTCCCGACTGCGCCCTCTCCCTTGTAATCGAGGCCAGTGCTAAAGGTCAGAGGTTGTTAGTCCACACATTAGGCACCCCCCTTTCCCTTCCCACCCTGCTTCCCCTCACTTTTCAGACCCCAGCTCCCCTCCCTGCTGTGGCTGCTTCACGTGCTGCCTGCAAGCTTTGCGTCCTCCTTAGGTAGGAACGTGGTTGTGACGCTGCACCGAAAATTTCCATGGGAGATTCCCCAGTAAGCGAGACCGAAGACTCATGATGCATTGATTCAGGCACCTAGCTGTCAGCTCTTCCGCCCTTGGACCTCACACATTCGATCACCATGAGTTTTGCAGTTTTGCACACTTTTTTTAATGTCATTAACTGTTAGGGAATTTTACTTGAAAAATACTTAGCACCTAGAATATTTATATATTAAGAAAAGACCATGACACACGGTAAACAGGAAACAAGGAACTTCTCGTCACTGCCCAGCCGTAAGGAGAAGGGGGTCTGGTCCCCTCCTGCTCAGACAGTGTTTGTTGTAGATTTTTGTTTCAACTGGCAGTGTTGTATCCTTTGTTTGGAGGCCTGTGGTCAGAGGGAGGGCCTTCTCTGCCCTTTTGAGTATGGCTGAAGAACGAGCGTGCCCAGACTCCGGGAGATCAGCAGGGAACAACTGGTAGGCTGTGGCAGATGGGAGGATGCTGTTGAAATTTTTTTTTTTCCAGAAATTTGGCACACTTCAAACTATACTTTTCAGAAAATTTGAATACCCTTTCTTTCTGGTGTACAATCCCATTTTAATTAACTCATTGGTGCTGACGTTGTTCATCAGCTGTGGTCCGACCTCATTCACGTATTGAATTTAGAACGCATTCAGCCTAGGACAGCAGCATTTGTAGAGTTTGGACGGTGACTCGGTTGAGCAGGATGTCATCTAAAGAATCTTGGTCAATCATGCAACACTACCGATATCTATTGGTCAATTTCATTCAGCAGATTAATGATTAATTAGGATTTACACATGGATGTATAATAATCTTGATGTACACAAATACTGCTTTGGCGCTCACGCGTGACGCTGGCGCAGCTGACCAGCGGGAGGCAGTCACCCCTGAGATAGACGCGTGAAATTGGTCTCCCACCACTCACGAAAAACAAGTATTGCTGACTAAATTCAATGTTCACGCTTTAAAATACTTTAGTTATTGACACTGTTCGCTCCCGTTTTGGGCTCAAGACGTTACAGTTTGATTTGTATGTTTCCAGCAGGTCCTGCTGAGGACCGGATTGGAAGTAATGACATTCAAATGGACTTTTGCACTCTACTTCCTTTTCCTTTGGAATGTGAAGGTCTGAATGAGGGTTTCAGTTCTGAATGTTTCCACATATTTGAGAAGCCTTGCTTACATTTTATGGTGTAGTCATTGGAAATGGAAAATGGCATTATATATATATATATATATTATATATATAAATATATATTATAATACTCTCCTATACTTTATTTCAGTTACCATCCCCATAGAACTTGACAAGAATTACTACGGCTGAAAGGTTTTTTGAGTCCTTAGGAAAACTTTATTTATGACAGTATTCACAAGTAGCCTGAGATGCACTCTGTAGCTCATCTCTGAGTTTCTGGACTGTATGCTTCAACGTTCTGGATGTGCAGCAGCTCACGTGTCTGAAATTACTTGAAGGCATCCATCCCTGTCCGCAGAGCTCCCCGCTGGGCCCTGGAGCCCCTCTCCCACCCCCCGATTCTTTTTTGCCACCATTCTCAAAGGGCAGTTGAACAGAGAGAGTAAAGATGATTTGCTGTGGCGTGGGCTGTAAGCCTCAGTGGAGTTTACAGGCAGCCTCGGATGGTTCAGCTTTAAAAAATTAAATTAGGGTGCAAGGTCCGTGTTTTAGTCCTAGAAAATGTGTGCAATATGTTAACGATGGCTGTGGTTGCCACCAAGTGCCTCGTTCACCTTTAAATACTGTTAGAGCGCGTCCTGCATGCAGATGGAAGGGGTGGAGCTGGGCCCTGGCACGGGGGCTTCCGAGGGGCCTCTACTCTGCCCACTCACATTTTCAGTCTGTTTCCCTATAGAGTATATATCCTAAAAAAGTCCAGTCTGTTCAACAGCCTTACTCGGAGTCAGCCTCTTGCCATCCTCTAGTGCTGTGCCTCAGTGGCTCTGTGTGTAATCGGGCGCACTGAGGATACGCAGCCACCACCATTCGATGTGTACAGGATAAGTAACGCCTCATGCCAATCAGATGTCCCTTGTTATTGTGTTTGTTAACCCTTTATCTCTTAGTGTTATAAACTCCACTTAAAACTGATTAAAGTCTCATTCTTGTCACTGTGTGGGTGTTTCATTAAATGAGCATCGTGAACTTAAATTTCTGATGTATCGGATAGTGTATTTACAGAAGTGCGCTGGGCCTTGGCTAAGTAGAAGAGGAGGCTTTAGCTAGGAGCTCTTTCTGTTTAAGGTAAAAAAAAGAATTCTAAATGCACCAACATCCTGGGAAAGATCCTATTACTTTTAAAAAGTGAGGGTTGTACTAAACTACACTTTATGTCTGGGTATTCTCTCTCACCCCCCACCCCAATCCTTTGAGGCCGTTCAGCCCAAGAATGGATCGGTCTCTTTGGTTTTTATTGTAAAAGCAGGAAAGAAACAGCCCTCTCCAGGCTCAAACCTCCGGCTTGAGCTTGAGCGATGTGTGATTTCTCTGGTGTCTGACAGCTCTCTTTGCCCCAGGAACGGCCTTGGGATGTCCCAGACATGCGATTGGCACTACCCTGGGGCAACTGCCGGCCCCAGGCCCAGAGCCCTCCGCTGGCATGAGTCTTGGAGAGCCCCAAGACACAGGATGGAGCCGTAAAGTTGGAGGAACGTGCAAGACTTGAGCATGGGCAGTCCTGAGGGAGTCCGAAGGACTGTCTGTGTGTGTGCCTGGGTCAGGCCTGAGAGTTCCTAATATCTTTCTAGAGCATGTGGTTTTTGGTTCAAGGAAAAGGACCAGGGTTTGAATCCAGGCTCTGCCACCTGCAGATTATGTAACCAGGGCAAGTCACGACTCTGAGCCTTGGCTTTTTTACTCTTTTGTAAAATAAAGAGATTGGCCTAGATGAACAGTGATGCCTGTTAGGTATGGGACTGTAAGGGAATGAAGGAATACTGCTTGAACAAGCAACGCAGGCTGGTAGTGGTCTGAGGAACCTGTGAAAGTGGAATTATTCTTTTGCATAGATACTTGGCAAGCCTGCCAGATATTTGTGCATTGCTACCACTCAGCTTGGTGGCACAGAGATGAAAGCACAGGGCTTGGACTCCCTGGGAAGGCTTGGGTTCAAATCCTGCTCCAGACATCGTTGGGATGACCCTAGGCAAGTCCCTTCGCCTCTGTCTCAGTTTCTCCGTCTATAAAATCAGAGACCATAATAGCACCTACCTCACAGAGTTGTGAGACTTGACTGAGAAAACACAAAAACACAAAAGTGCTTTACAGACTTTACCGGAGATGTGTGCTGTGTAATCCTCAAGGGCCATCACCATGCGTGGGGGAACTTAAAAATCACAAGGGTTGTACAGGTTTCCAGAGACTAGCAGAAATCAGAGGGGTTCCAGTTTTAGGCTGGAATCACAAAACCATTTCAGGTTTTATATTGAGTTTTGCCAAAAAGACTGCAATGTGCAGTATTCTGGTTGGTTGGGCCACTTATCTTGAACTCGGTGCACAAATGGCTTAATTCTAACTTTTAACTAACACTGTCTAGTAGCCAGTTCAGGAATAATGCGTAAGTATGGGCAAAGAATTTTTGTTTGTTTTTTGCCTTTTTTTTTTTTTGGAGGGCAGTTGGGGCTAAGTGACTTGCCCAAGGTCACACGGCTAGTTTTTTGTATTAAGTGTCTGAGGCCGGATTTGAACTCACATCCTCCTGACTCCAGGGCTGGTGCTCTATTCACTGCGCCACCTAGCCGCCCCATGGGCAGAGAATTTTTTTAAAGTTCTAATTGATGTTTTTTACATCACCAAAATTTCCTTAGTATCATCCTTCCTCTTTCCTCTCTTTTAGCCATCTTGTATGTTAGTATTTTTTTTTTAAAGAAAAAAAATTTAAGAATACATTGGAAAAGGGACGGCCCTGGAGTCAGGAGGACCTGAGTTCATATCCAGCCTCAGACACTTAACACAAAAACTAGCTGTGTGACCTTGGGCAAGTCACTTGACCCCAACTGCCCTCCAAAAAGCAAAAAAATTTAAAAAATACATCAGAAAAGTCTGAAAATGTGTGCCGTGTATCACGTCGATCTTCCTGAGTTCAGATCTGGCTTGTGTGAACCTGGGCAAGTCACTTAAACCTGTTTACTTCAGTTTCCTCATCTATGTAATGAGCTGGAGAAGGAAATGGCAAACATTCCAGTGTCTCTGCCAAGAAAGCTCCAAATGGGGTCACCAGGAGCCAGACACAGTTGAATGCCAACTACCCCCACACTCCTGGCCCTCCTGTCTCTGAAGGGGTAGGGTGGGGGGTCCGTCTCTTCTATGGAGCCATCCTCATAGTCTAATTCTGCAACATTGACTTGATTTTTTTTTTTTTAGGGTTTTTTAAAAAATTGACTTTGTTGTTGATACACACACTGTTTTCTTGGTCTGCTGACTTCTCTCTGCATCGGGCCAGGTAGATCTTTCCATGATTCTCTCTGTGTTCACCATATGTCATTATACCCAATAATTCTGTTACATTCATGTACCACAGTTTGCTTAGACTTACCTAGGCTGATGGGCAATCTCCTTCGTTTCTAATTTATTGCCATCCCCCAAATGCTGCTCCAAATGCTTTGCTGTATGTGAGGACTTCTTATCAATGAATAACCTGTGTGGGTTATAGCTTGTAATGGTATCTCTAGTCAAAGAATATGGACGTTCTGGCTACTATTTACAAAATGCATAATTGTTACACTCCCGTAAGCCCTCCAGCATCGACCGTTCCTATCCATCTTTCTTTGCTAGTATGCAGAATGATGTGAAATCTCTGGGTTATTTTGATTTGCTTATCTCTTAGTGTAGTGACATGTAGTGATTTTACCATTCTCCCTCACCCAGCCCACAGTCCATTCTTAAGATAGAGGGGTGAAGGCCTGAAACAATGCAGGTAATAGACATCTAGTAAGGTGCTGATTATACAGTAAAAGAGGTAGGTTGGTGATACCACCTTCCCACTTCACAGCCAGTAACAATGTTTAATTCATAGTTTTAAAGTTTAGAATATAAATCCAGGTTTTACCATGGCTTTTCTTTTTCCATTAGCCCAGTAATATTTTTGTTGAATAACTTAGACTTTTACTGGCTCCTCTCACAAAGGTGTATGTACATGCCATGTATGCACACATATTTGGTGATATTCTTAAATCTTTGACGATTGGGACCAAGGCTTACAGATAGATTTTTTTCCAGCTGTGGGTAAAATGAAGTGTCAAAGCCTCCGTGTTTATATGGGACAATGGTGTAATAATGGCACTCGTCATGAACAGGAGAGACCTCTTGGTTCTTAGGGTGGCTGGTTTCTATCTTAAGGATGCTTTCCAATGACCTTTTAATCTTCATCTTCATTCTTGCAGGCTTATTGTGATTTTTCAGGTTAGTTGTATGACTAACGATAAGTTTGATGATTTGATTATTGTTGGTGAATATTTTTTGCTATGCTGTTAGGATGACAGCTAACTCCAGAAACCAGATACTTTAAATGAAGCTTCATGGTTCTGCATTTAATTTCTCAATTTTGTGTAATATTTTTAAAACAAAATCATTTGTACTTTCGAATTTTTAGCAACTATAGTTAGGAAATAGAAGTGTTTTTTTTTTTAAACAAAAGCATTAAACTTTCATCCAGGTAAATATGGAAAATTTTAAGTTTTGAGTAACAGTTTGCTTTGGTCTTTTTCTTCTTCACGGGCTGGAAAAAATAAAAGCTTACACTTTGCTGCTTTTTAAAAAAACCAAGATGATTTCAATATGTAATGATTTCGTCTACAGGAAGATTTTTTTTTCTCCTACAACTTTAAGGAAAATTAATGTAAGCTAGATGATCACTGATAAGTTAGAGGGACAAAGTGTCTCAAATGGAAAGGGATTACATTTGGTAATAAATATTTTCTTCATGCGTAGATGTACTTTACAAGTAATTTATAAGTGGATATTACAGTTTTGCTTTGAAATACAAATTTTCATCCTGATTATTAGTTTGCACAACTTGATCTTTAGAGGTATTCTTAAATTCTAGTCTTCCTAGTATTTAAATGACCTCTCCTAGTTCAGTTTAAAACTTCATTAGCAAACGTTCCTTGAATGAATTACTTTCCTTCCAACCTTGAAATTTGTTACACTTTTTGTCATGGTAAAGGTGATAACCTGAATGTTCATGTCATGGCCAGCTCTTCCATAATTAAGGATTTGGACAGATTCCTTCCCAGGTCATGGAGTCAGGAACATTAGCAGTGAAATGAATGAAAATAAGTTTTAAAAAATTTGAAGTTTAGAAATGACATGACTTCATTCTGTGCTGCTTGTCACGGACTTGTATCTATTTGCTACCATGGAATTCATTTTGGTGAGGATATTTTCACTCCTCTTTCCATACACATAGATTAAATTTTCTAGTCCCCTGTATTTAATCAGTAACTGCCTGAATTGGGTCATTTTTGTTCCCATTGAACAGCCTTGCCAAAGGATATACAGTAAGATTACAGAAATAGATTTAGGGTGATCTTGAAATGTGTCAGCTACTAAACTTGGGAATTCAGCTTCTTTAGCTGAGTTATAATTTCATAGATCAAGGATTACAGATTTATAAGTAAAAGGAAAACCTGAGATCATTCAGTCCACCTTCAATTTACACCTGAGGAAATGGAGTTAAGGGACTGAACCAGGACCATACTTACAAGGGGCAAAGCCAAGATTTGAATGTGGGTCTTTGGACTCCCAGTTTGATGTTCTACATTGCATCGTCCTCAGGTAAACTTGACATTTGTTAACAAAAAGTTTAAAATGTGAAAAATAAAACTAGTCCAACCTAGTTCACCTATGAACTACAGGTCATAGATACTATACATGCTTGAGGTTGTTTTAGATGATTGTTATTTGAAGTTGTCGTTGAATATATGTGTTTTTCAAATTGAGTAAAGCCAAAATTTGATTTTTAAAATGTGTATTTAGTCTCATTTTCCCAATGGCGAATAAAAATGTAAATGAGTCCCCATGAAGATTTTCCCCTAAGACCTTCAAAATGGAATAAATGTCTTAAAATTGCATTTAAAAACAAAACTGTTGATGAAAAAAAAAATGTAGTACTAGGCATGGAATCCAGAAGACACAGGTTGAAACCCTACCTGACACTACCATTTATGTGACCCTGGACAAGATGCCACATGTCTCTGGGCCTCAGTTTTCTCATCTGTAAAATGAGAGATTTGGACTCGGTGACCTTTAAGATCCTCTTCCAGCTCTAAATCTATGATCTTATAAGAAGAAAACAATGATACAGGGAATGAAATAAATAACTTTTGTTTTTAAAAATTCACTTTCAGCTCTAAATTTCTTCCCTCTGAACTTCCTTCCCCCATTTAGAAAGCAAAAAAAAAAAAAAAACCAAACCCCCAAACCTGTCACAAACATATGTAGTCAAGTAGAATACATCCCCGTGCTAGTCGTGTCTCTCCCCCCTCCCCGCCCCCATTTAAACAACAGCAACTAAAAATGCATCTCAAACTACACTCAATCACCTCTGTGAAGGTAGGTAGCGTGTTTCATCGTGAGTTCTCTGGAGTTGTGGTCGTTTATTATTTTGAGCAGAGTTCCTAAATCTTTCAAAATTGTCTTTACAACATTGTTTTTGCATTATACATCATGCTATAAATTGTTCTGCTCGCTTTACTTTGCATTGGTTCATACAAGGCTCAGGTTTTTCTGGAACCATGCCTTTCTTACAGCACAATAATTTTCCATCACACTCATATACCACAGCTTACTTGTTCGGCCATCCTCTGATTCTTTGACACTGCGAAAAGAGCTGTTACAAATATTTTTGTACATATGAGTTCTTTTCGTCTTTGTACTCTTTGGTATATAAACCTAGTATCACAATTTAATAGCTTTTTGGGCATAATTCCAAATTGCTTTCCAGAATGACCAGACTAGTCTACAGTTCCACCAACAGTACATTAATGGACCTGTTTTCCCACAACCCCTGTAGCATTTGTCATTTTCTTTTTTTTTCTTTTTTTTGACAGCTTTGACAATCTGATGGATGTGAAGTGGTCCCTCAGAATATTAATGTGCATTTCTCTAATTGATGACTTAAGGAATTTTTTCCACGTGACTTAATATATTAGATATATTTAATATATTAGATTTCTTTCTCTGAATACTGCCTATTCCTTTCCATGGACCATTTACTAATTAGGGCATGGCTCTTAGCCTTAAAAATTTAAGCTAGTTCTGAGCATATGTAAAAACAAGACTTTTATCAGAGAAATTTATTGAAAAGATTCCCCCCCCCAATTTTCTGATTTTCTACTTTTTTGCCACATTGGTTTTATTTTTGCAAAAGCTAATATATATAATCAAAACTGTCTATTTTTACCTCCTTGGATCCTCTCGTGTTTAGCATAAACTCTTCCCCAGACATAGATCTGATGGGTAATTTCTTTCCTTTTCCTTCATTTTGTTTATGATGTCACACTTAAGTACATCCATTTGGAGCTTATCTTAGAATATGGTTTAAGATGTTGATCTTTACCATGTTTCTGCCAGATTGATTTCCACTTTCTCAAACAGTTCTTGTCAAGTTGAATTCTTATCCCAATAAATTGAATCTTTGGGTTTGTCAAATATTAGGTTACTGTGCTCATTTACTTGTGCATATTGTATATTAAATCTATGCCACTGATTAACCTTTGTTCCTTGACTAGTACCAAGTTGTTTCGATGATTACCGTTTTGTGGTATAGCTTGATATATGATTCTACTAGACCCCTTTCTTTTCTACTTCTTTTATTTCTCTTGAGATCCCAGAACTTTTGTTCTTCCAGATGATTTTTTTTTAAACTATTAAACAGTCCATTGGATTTTTTCTCCCCTAGGTATGGGGAGGGGAATATGACTATGAATAAGTAAATGAGTTCAGGGGATGTTTTCATGTTTGTTACACCGGTTTAGCCTAATGATGAGCAATGACTATTTCTCCAGCTATTTAGAGCTATATATTTTTTCCTCATGGAAGAGTTTTGTAGTTGTGTTCATGCAGTTCCTTTGTGTATGTGTCTTAGCTAGTGGACTACCAAGTATTTTATACTTTCTGTAGTTATTTTAAGTGGAGTCTCTCTTCTGGTTGGAAATATATGGATATGCTGACAATTTTTGTTGATTTACTTTATAGTCTGAAAATTTGCTGAGTTATTGTTTAAATTAATTTTTAGTTGACTAGGATTCTTTAAGAAAATCATCGAATCATCTGCAAAAAGGCAATAAATACTTTGTTTCTTCTTTGCCTTTGCTTATTTCTTCAATTTCTGTTTCTTATCACTACACCTCACATTTCTAGCACAATATCAAATAACAGTGGTAATAATGGGCATCATTTTTATTGCCACTGTTTTTATTGGAAAATCCTGTACTTCCCACGACTGATAATTCTGGCTCTTGGTTTTAGATAGATGCCGTTTATCATCTTACTGAAAGGTCCAGTTATTCTTAAACTTTCTATTTTTTTGGAAAATAGGAATGGATGTTGTATCTTGTCAAAAGCTTTTGCTGTATCTGTTGATATATTAATGTGATTTTTGTTTTTCTCATTACAGTATGGTCAGTTATATTCTTAGTTTTCCTAATATTGACCCAGCCCTGCATTCCTGATATAAAATTAACTTGGTCATAGTGTGTGGTCTTTGTGATATGTTGCTATTGTCTGATTTCTGAAAATGTATTTGTTTTACACTGATATTTATTATTTTATAGTTTTATTTCTCCATTTTGGTTTTCCTTGGTTTAGGTGTCGAGACATTTTGTATCACAGACTATTTGTGCCATAGAAAGAATTTGGTAGGATCCCCTTTCTGTTTTTTTAAAATCAGGTTTTGTCCTATTGGTGCTAATTGTTTGTTATATATTTAATAGAATTTATTTCTGAATCCATCAGATCTTGGGATTTTTCCCTTGGGAGTTCATTTATGGCTTGTTCACATTCTTTTTCTGAGATTGGATTAAGTCTTCTATTTCTCATTCTGTTAGCCTGGGAATTTTGTAATTTTGTAAATATTAATTTCATTTAGCTTATCAGTTATATTGTCAGATAGTTGGAAAGGGAAAGAAATTAGAAATTAGTTTCTAATAATTTCTTTTATTCCGTCTTCATTGGTTGTGAATTTATTTTTTCATTTTTGATATTTGTAATTTGGTTTTGTTTCTTTATAAAATTCAAATTAGCTAATGGTTTATCTATTATGTATTTTTATACGGTTCCTAGTTTTATTTAATAGCTTTTTTTGTTTTTAGTTTTGTTAATTTTTTTATTTTCAAGATTTCTATTTTCGTGTTTAATTGAGGGTCATTAATTGATTGGTTTTCTAATTCTTTTTTTTTATTTTAATTTATTTTCTTGGTTACATCATTCATTTCCACAAGGTTTTGAGTCACAAATTTTCTCCCCTTTTTGCCCCTACCCCCCAGCCCAGAACATTGATCCCACTGTAAGACCCCTCCCACAGTCTGTTCC
>JAQQSW010007892.1:0-13595 GCA_028646575.1 Pseudocheirus occidentalis
TCAAGACCACGATCCAGATCCAGGCTGCTCAACGCAAGAGCCCTTGGCCTCGATGGGTCACGTCAGTCCCCCTGCTATCTGCAGGCCGAGGGCTCTGAAGCAGCCCAGTGGAAGCCGCTGCGGCTCTCAGCCGTTCCTGCTGCTACAGCTGCCTCCCGCTGCCTCCTTGCCCTGGGAACAGTTTGGCCGGACCCGCTCTTCTCCTCCCCAGTTAGCAAAATCCACTGACCTTTCTCTTAGCCTTTTTGTCTTCTGGCCTGATAGATGTGGTAACTGTGCCTCCAGTGCAGCCTATCAGCTCTCCTTTAGCCTCGGTTCCCCGCCCGATGCCCCAGGGCTTGACCAGCCGGGGTTTCAGCCACAGGTCCCAGACTGCTGCGCTGCCTGTAGCAACAGATGTATTTTCTGTCTTGTGGAGAGTTTTGGAGCTTGAAAATCTGTTTAGAGTCCCATTTTATGAGTTTTTTAGCATGTTTGTGTGGGAGCTGTGGTGCTTTGCTGCTTCTACGCTGCCATCTTGGCTCCGCCCCCATCTTCATTCATTATAAAAGAAATTCTCTTTAGAAATTTAGTCAGTCAACGTATCTTAATACTCAACTATCCAGATTCATTTTCTCCAGCATTTCTCCTGGAGTTTGTTTGTCCCAGATGTTTCTATACTGGGCAATAAGGCCTCCTCTGGTTGGCCAGGAGTCCCACTCTGTGTTCCCAGAGGTGTAAGATGTCAGACAAAGGATGAAAAGTCAGATATGCAGTGTGCATGCCACATTCCATGGATTCTATACTAATTGATGTTTTCCAAGCCACGAGAAAGACTGACTTGTGGCCTTGATCATGCTATAAGATCCGACTTTCCTAAAAAATCCCTTTCTCTTTCATTCTCTCATGCTATAGGTGAGGTCAAAAAACTATTCTTTCCCACCATTATCTATAAGTAAGAAATTTCTGTCCTTTCACCAATTGAAATAGTAGTAGTTTTATACCTCTATTCTAATCTCTCTCCAGAGAAATTTTAGGGAAATAGCATTGATAAGAAATTTTGAGCTCTGAGAGTATGAAATGGGATGAAAACTAATCTACATTTCATAGCCACTGAGGAACAGAAAATAGAATAAAAAACGAATTTCAGAATCACCTGGTCTAACACCAACATTTTACCAACATTATAAGGAAACTAAGAATCAGTGATATAACTAGTCTTACACAACTTTACCAAGATCAGCTTAGAAGGAAGCTGCAATGGAGTGCCCTAGGCACCTGGATGTGATTCTGGATGATTTAACATCTTTATTGATGCCTTAGATAAGGATAGATGACATATCTATCAAATATATTAATGATGCAAAGATGGGAAGAATAGCTGACATATTAAATGACAGAGAATGAGATTAACACATCTAGAAATTCCAATTGCTCTTCATTCTGAACATAAGATTGGAAACAAAAGTTTCTCCAATATATCACAAAAACATGGGTACTCTTTCTATTGGTGTAGATCATGCCTTTCCATGTGCTCAGTTTTTATCCATGTTCTTTCATAGTTTCACAGAAAGGATCGAACCATTTAGAGCCCTTCTTCTAAATTATTATGGCAATTTGACTGGTCATTATTGCCCATTTGCCATATGACTGGCCCACCTCATTTTCTAATCACATACTTCCTCAGTGGTAAAAGTGTTCCCAGGCAACCATCAAAGACTCTAAGTTGCAGAACTTGTGTCAATCTGCATCTGTAAAAGAAGTTTCCATGGAGGTATTTCTTTAACCAATAAAATCACAGGCCCAATTCCAAGATCTTTTACACCATTTATAAGCACTGTAAATATACTATAGTCAATTTCTGTTGACCATGCTTCTGTCTCTTACCCTTTAGATCACCTGCAACTTTGATTCCGTGGAGGCTATACTACTCCATGATTTTCAACCACACATCATTACTAGGAAAAAGTTCAGTTAAAAACGTGTCTTTTTTTTTCAGGGAACAAGTTTGGATCACGAAAATACTGACTTGACCCATCCTTTTACTCCTATTCAAATCTGAGTCAAACCCATGCCCGTCTGCAGTGGCTGTCCCAGAAGTCTCTACTGCAGCAATAACCCTATAGATTGGACATCTAAGCAGAGAATAGTATCCTCACTTTACAGAAGAGAAAATTGAGATTCCAAGAATTGAAGTGATTTGTCCAAAAGCCCATGAGTGCCAACTGCCAACAGCAGTGCCAATATTAAAACTCAAGCCATCTAGCTTCAAATTCAGTGTTGTTTTCCCAGCATCCAACTATCTACCACCATTTTGATTTGACAGCTATTTCAGAAAGTCTATTAATTAAAGCAAAGACCAGTGGGTCAATTTAGTAATTATTCCAGTGTAAGGGAGAGGAATCAGGCAGTGAGAAACAGGTGCCAATAAAACTGATATTGGTTAGAGCGTATTCAGCTGAAAATAGAGGACATTTTCATTGGCAGCTGCTCCAACCTTTCATCTGGGATTAATTACTCTCCAGGAGCAGTCTGTCTGGCACAACAAAGCAATTTTCACTTATCAGCAGTAAGAGATTAACAAAAGTCAAAATATCACTGGAATGAAACACCAGGCTATAATTTATGCTATCAATAATGGAGTAAATAGGCCTTTTTTTTGTTTCTTTCCTTCTATTAATAGAAAATGTTTTCTCTTTTAGAAATGCAAATGGACTAGGACTTTAACAGAATTTTTAGTCTTCACATTCCATACCTGAAAAATGTTTTCAATGTTTTGTCTTTACATGTTAATTCTCTCAGTGAAATGCTCTGATCACTTCACACCCCAGCTCTAAAACCTTTAAAAGATTCCTGCTCCTACCAAAAAAAGTTCTCTTTCCAAGGCCCTGCATAAGCCAACTCCAATCTGTTTTTCCTGCCTTATTTTACCTTGTTCCTTGTCACATATTCTATGCTGCTGTGAAATAGAAATTACCTTTATTCTTTGAATATATTCTGTCTTCTCTAAGTTGCCTATAGCACTATTCTCCATGCCTAGAATGCTTTCTCTTTCCATCTTATGTGCAAAAACATTGATGATGATGATGGTGGTGGTGATGGTGGTGATGTTGACTAATATTCATTTAGTATTTTAAGCTTTTCAAAGTATATGTATATTTTTATGTATATTTTAATTTATGTATTTATGTATAATTTATTATTTATGTATTTTAATTTATTTTATGTATAAAATAATTTATTTTTTATATTATACATATATATATATTATACATTTAATTTATGTATAATTTAATTCATTCAATCTACACAACAAGCCTATGAGGTTAAGTGCTATGATTACAATGAAGAAACAAACAGAGGTTGTGACCTGCCCAGTATCACATAGCTAAAACAGGTCTGAGGCAATATTCACACTCAAGCCTTCCTGACTGTAAGTCCTATACTCTATCTACTATGCAATCTCCGATGGAAAAGAGCATAGCTCATCCATGCCTTCCTATCCTGTGTGGTCCTTGGCCATATTTTTACAGGTACTCTACAAAGGATCCAACCAACACGTGGACAGTTAGAATGAGTCTAGGATCATCTGAGAAAGTAAAGATCATACACACAAATTGCTCAAGAAAATCTCTCAGTAGCTGATGCTGTATATGATTTCTTCCTTGCCTTTACTTAGTCTAACTCCAGGCTATTCTCCACTATGACATACTTTATATCTGACTGTACTTGACCAAAAAAAAAATAATAACTGTACCAGACCAATGAATTTTTTGACAAAGGGTGACATGAGCTTGACCTCAGTAAAGCAAGTCAATATCTCAGATCAAGGCTTTTGCCCCCTGTTTCCTACCTGTTTGATCTTTGAAAAGTCACAAAATCTCTGAACTTCAGTTTCCTTGCCTATAAAATAGTAGTGTTCGATTCTAAAACTTCTAATAATTCTCCAGATTCTAAATTCTATTGTTATTTAAGTAATATTAATAAACCATGACATAGAATTTGAGAATTAGAGGGGACATCAGTGGCCATCAAGTCTATACACAAAAGACATAATATGGCATAATATGAGAAAAGGTTTTAATATGGCATTTAGGAGAAAGAATACATGGATGTCTGTTGCATGAAAAGGGAAGGAGAGGTTCACACCTAAATTTGAAGAGTGATTTTGTTGTTGTTGTTTTCTCCAAGGCAGAGTTTATCACTCTTTGCCTCTGTTCTCTGATAGCTCACTAGTGTTTGGAAGAGGAATGGGTAACCTTTTGTCAAAGAAGCAAACAGGGCTCTGTGCCCAGTGCTAAAGATATAAAGATGTAAAAGAGATAGTTGATACCTGTAAGGAGCTTCCATTTTGTCATGGGATACATGTTCGCATCTATTTTAAAAATGAATAGTAAAATAAATTTTAAAAGAATTAAATTAATTCATTAAATTAATATAAGGTAAAATAATAATAAAATAAAAAATTAATAAGCAAAATACCAAGCAGTCTAGGAGGTAGGCCACTAGCAGTTATGAAGACGGTGCACTGAACAGGGTATTAAAGGAAATGGGAGATCCCAGGATGAGATAAAGAGGGCATGCATTCCAGGCTTAGTGTATGGCCAGTGTAAAAGCACAGATATCAGACACGTAGTCAGTCCTTTTTGCCCCCTTAATGCTCTTTCTGAGTAATCCTCCAAGAATACTGTTGGGGTTAACTCTGGTTTTCTTGAGGGAACTTCCTACAGTGGTAACTACAGATTTCCATTGCTCTGTTCTATTGCTCCATTGCTCATACCCATTTACCTGGGAGCATAGAATAGCTTCCTCCTACATCTCATTGCCCTCTACTTTTAGTTGTTGCTTCAGTTTACTATGAACAACATGTGCTTGGGTATTTCAATATAATCAATAGTATCAGATCATTCCTAGGAAAAGTCTGATGAAAAACTTTAACTTAATTTTCTAGAATCTAGTCCCCTCCCCCTTTCCCCATTTATTTTGTCCTAATAATAGCATTAGTACAAGTTCACCACCAAAAGGATTATAACAAAATAATGTTAGACTCTTCATGCTAATTGAATCTGAATTTGCAATTCAGTCCTTATGCTGATGCAGTAATTGATTTCAACAAATAGACTTCTCCAAAGGAAATTACAGAAATTAATTTATTTTCATGACCTTGAAACAGTTCCAAAAGGGAAAATTGTCTATGCAAAAACCCCAGCTCTGAACAACCTATTGTATCACTCATAAAAGAACAGCTATAGCTTTTTGTCTTTAAATATAAGCTCACCTACTCAATATGGCTTATGTGATATCCTTCATGTAGACAGAGATCAAGTAGGAAGCTGTTCTGAGTCTCTCTCCAATTCTGTGACCCTTGGGATATTACTAAAGTGTATTTTGGAACCTTCCATAACAAATAAACAGTTCACCAAAAAAAGAAAGAAAGAAAGAAAACCAAATCAGGAGTTCTTGACCTTTTTTTTTTCCTTTTGGTATGTCATGATCTCCTTGGCAGTCTTCTCAAAATAGCTTTTAAAAAAAACAGCCACAATTTCACAGATGTCAGATTAAAAACCCATGCTCTAAACTAATAGAATAACTTTATTTGGCATCAGTGAGAAGAGTAATGCCAAACCTAAAAACCTAACCATATTTTATCCTGGAAGAAGTCTGAAGCAACAGCCTAGATGAAGGTATTATTTCCCATAAAAGGAAAACTCACTAATAATGGCTTTCAGTTTCACTCATAAAAATTGCTAATTCAATAGATTAAACTATATTTTATTTATGACAACAGCCCAAATTGCAATAGTCTTGCTTGCTTTCATAGTCAGTATTTAATGAGATCTTATTTGTAAAAGCACTTAGCACAGTGCCTGGCAGATGGTAGGCACTTAATAAATGTTTGTTCCCTCCCTACCTCCCACCTCTCACTGACCCTGTTACTCTAAATACAAAGATAAAGACTAAGCCTCTAGAGAAGCCTTCCCCCATCTTTGAGGTAATTGAACACCCGACATTGCAAAGGTGATTTTGATCTCTTCCTGCCCTTGCATCTAAACTTCTAGGCATTACATATAGGTTCTCAAAACACACCCTCAGGGCCATGGAACAGAATCTCAGAACAATGGGTTAGAAAAGCAACTGCTGTTGTCCCATCATAGTGTTAACCCTTACTGGAAACATGGATGCCTTGTTATATGGAGATAGTACCTAACAGTTTTCCCACACACTATGCCCACAGAAAAAAGATACAGACATACTGTTCCCTAGCTGCTTCAATACTGCATAACAACCTAGAGAAAAGGCCAAATTACATAACCAAGTTGTGGAAATTTTTTGAGACAGAAAGGCAAAGGAGTGGTACCCTTCTGCTTCAGAGGCTCAGAGAGGTATTACTCTTCCTCTGTGAACAATCCAGACCATAAAGAGGCAGAACATCAGACCGTTCTAATTGAATTTACAAGCACTGATAGATTTATTAAGTTTCCTTAGAGAACATTGGGTTCTTTTCACACAACATAATAAAAACACAATACCACTTACTCAGGAAATGGTTTGTCACTGTCCACCACCTCAATATTGACTAAACCAACTTCACCATCAAGGTATCAACAGTTCTCTGATCAAAAGTACTGACTAGAAAGAACAATCTATATATTCACTACACCTATTATAGTTACCATAGACTCATCTGTTAATTATCTGTAATTTGGTTTCCCTTCTCTCCATAAACTATCCTCCCAAAGGCAACATATATTTCTTCATTAAGTCCAATGACCGTACCTTAGTCTTCAGTCTCTTCAGTCTCTTTGATGTTTCTGCAGCTTAGGACATAGACTATTACTCTCCATTTTGTCTGAATGTTCTCTCTTCTTTTGACCTCTGTGATACTCTTCTCTTCTAGTTCTCCTCCTGGCAGTTTAACCATTCCCCTTTAGTCCCCTTCTCTGGTTCATCCTCTTTTTCCCACAGCTAAGTGTCCAGCAAGCTTTTGACCTCAGCTGACTTTGCTCTCCATATTTTGTACTTTGACAAGCTCAATACAGAGTGTGAACTCTCACACTTCTGCAGTGATGCCATGATCCCACTTTCTCCTGTCCACTCACTAAAGATCTTGTTGTGCTTTTTCAGCCTCTCAAATCCCAGACTAGGTACCACCTTCTCCAAAATGAAAAGTTTCAATTCTTACTAAATTTTCCTAGAGAACTGTCCAATTTTCCTCTTCTTCCCCCCTTCCCTCCTTCCCTCCTTTTCCCTCTCCCTTTCTTCCCCTCCTTGCTCCATTGTTACATTTTGCTATGAATTGAGGTGCAGAATGTATTCTCTCTATCTCCTTCAAATAAACTGTAAGCTATTTGAAAAACCATGTTGTTTTTACCTTCCTTTAGCACTTAGTAAAGTTTGGTTCTTAAAATGTATTCAATGATTTAGTCTACAGTCTAAAATAGTCTAACAACAAACATTATCAGGAACAACTAATACTCACATTAACACCATTAATACTTCATTTGGTCAACTCTTTAACTTTGTGTTCATGGTCCCCCACATTAAAATCTACCTTTTCACCCTATCTTCCACACTAATATTCAATATAAATGTTTATCCAAATAAATTAAAATCTATTTATTATATTTCAAATATGGTTTATATATTTTTCAGCCTGTTTTACTTTTCTTGTGTCTTCCCACATTCCTACAATGCTCTTCCTGCTTCATCATCTGATCCAAATTTGTATCATTCAAGGCCTAACTCTAGACCTTAACCTTCCTCAAGCTTTCCTAGTCCACTTCAACATTCAAAGATATCATCTTCATTTAAATTCATAGCACTGGCTGCCTACACCTCTCATTTCCTGCACTACCTCTAGACAGCATTTTAATGACATCACTGAGCAGACAAAGAAATACTGCCTTGAAGTCTGACAGAACTTAACTCAAATCCTTGTTTTGATATTATACTGTGTGTAAACATGGGTCATTAATTTACTTTACCTCAATGAGCCTCAGTTTCTTCACCTATAAAATGTGAAAAATAGAATTTATATTACCTACCTCATATGTCTGGAATGAAGAAAAGGCAGTATAAAAGGCTTTTATGGATTTTTTTATTTGTATACTAAAGCAGCATTGTCAAACTCAAATAGAAACAGATCCCTATGGTTTATAAATTGACTTAGAAAATCACAAATTAAGAATATCTATTTTGTTTTGTATTTTTATTTATTTTTTGAACATTCCTCAATTACATTTTTATTTGCTACAGGCCATACTTAGGTGTTTTTGTTGCCCACTTGGCTAGAGGGCTTTGAGTTTGACAATTATGTACTAGAATATAAACTCTTGAGGATAGATACAATATTTACACATCTTTGGATCCTCGAAGTACCTTGAAAATAGAAAATTTAGCCCAAAAGCGGTGTGTTTCTCCCCCCTCCCACCTTCTCAAGCAATAGCTGCATGACCAGTTATTCAGGATGCTAAAAGAAAGAATTTTGTGGCAGAAATAAGTTCAAATACAAATATTTACTTCAAAATCTGTAGAACAAGTAGAATGTATATTCCTTGACAGAAGGGATGGTTTAGCTTTTGTCTTTGCATCCCCAGAGCCTTTCACGCAAAGATTCTTAACAAATGCTGAATTGAGTTGACCTATCTCAAAAGATTGTTTTAAGACGCAAACAAAATTATCTAAGTTCATTAAAGGCTAACATTTATATAGTGTCTTAAAATTCTCATTTGCCTTTAGGTCCCAAATGCATTGAAGAAAAAAGAAAATTACCTATATGTACAAAAAATACTTATAGCAGTTCTTTTCATGATAGCCCCAAATTGGAAACTAATGGAGTGTCCTCCTATTGAGGAATGTCTAAACAAAGTAAAGTACACATATGTCATCCTGCCATAAGAAGTGATAAAATGAACAATTTCAGAAGATAGTAGGAGGATGTCTATAAGGCTATGTAAAGTAAGCAGAAGTAGGAGAAAAATATATATAATAGCAAAAACATTATAGAAAAATGCAACTTTGAACAACTTTAGGATTCTGGGCAATGTAATGTTAAACCACTGATCCAAAAGACTGAAGGTGAAGCCCTCCATAGACATATAGTTTGTACATGGCCAATATGACTGTTTATTTTTCTTCACAGCGTGTTTATGATGGTTGTTTTGCTTTTTTTTTTTTTTTTGGTTCACAGGAAGAGGGTAGCGGGAGTGACAGATTATAATGCATATAAAATAAATAAAATGTTGAAAAATGATAAAACTCTAACAAATTCCTTTAAAGGTGTTTGAACATTTTAATTAGTTTGATTGTAATTTTTTGGCACATTTGCAGATTTTATAGTCTGTCATCATATATATATATATATATATATATATATATATATATATATAAATAGATCTAACTGCGAATTAATTTGTTTCTGCATATAAAGGCATGTACCACTGAGACAAATGTATGGATTTGTTTTTTATTTGATAAGAAAAAACATGTTAGCAATGACACTTTTTCTTCATTAATTATATCAAAGGGAAAACGTCCCAGTATTTAAGCAGGTAACTTCCTATCCACCATTCACATACTCCATTACCACCACTACCACCACCACTTTCCACTTTTAATTTTCATCAGATTTTTATCTGCCTCATATTTTGCATTAATCCCCTGGAAACAGTAACTATACTGCTCCATTCTTCAGACCTTTCTTTCCCATATCACCTCTATTAAAATTCATTTGTCCTATATACTACAGGTGTCACTTTCTAAGCTAATATCTAGGTAATCTGATAAACAAATTCAAATCAACAAATTATTCATCTCCTGCCATGTGAACAGTACTGTGATAGTTCATTACTTGAATTAATTGATTCATTATTCAACAGACATTTAAGTGTCTACTATATGTAATGCTTCATATTAGGACACTGGAAAAATGTATAAATAAGCCATAGTCTCTGTCCTCTGAGTAAAGATGGCATAAATCTAAAACACAATATAATATGATTAGTGCACTTAGTGCCAAAGATTTCTATGAAGCATTAAGAAATCAAATGAAGAAAAATCACTTCCATCTTAGAGGATCAAGAACGGCCCCCAATTTTGCTCACATGAATGACAATGCCTTACTCTACTGGTAGCATGTTAATTTTTAAAGTAGTCTTCTCTATTACTTTAAAAAGTAAGTTCAATGGTTGGAGTTTAATGCATCAAGGTATGCCTTATTAGAGTATCTACATTTTGTGGATGATAAATTTAAACACAAGCAGACTTTCAAGAGGTCCTCAAAAAACTCCAATATGATACCATCATCCTGCTTTCTTACAAACTTAGCCATAGCCAGTATTTTTGTGGCCCAGCTGGTACAATCCACAGAGAAGCCTTTCCTCTTTAACATAAATCATAAATTTGTGAGGAGGCTAGCTAAGGTTAGGATAGCTGAGAAAATGCTGCCAAGATGCTGGCTATGACTTAGACCTACCCTACAATGCATGCAAATGGCTTTTCTGTCCTTGCTTTTTCTCAAGTGTGAAATGAGTCCTGCTTCACTAACTCCAAAGTCTCTTTAGTGGTCAGTTTCAATTGGTATGAGGGGAGGGTTAGGTTATGAAAAAGATCATTCTCTCTACTGGTGGTGTTGCTTTTTTATGCCAAGGAAATGATTAGGGAAAATATAGTGGCACATACTATTTGGCACAGGGTCAGCTTCCCTTATAGCCTTCCTCTCACCAAGAAAAAAGCTATAATCTTTTCTCCCACACAGGTGTTACTCTATTTCAAGGACAATGGCTAACTAGAATTCCTACAGCTAGTCTCCATGTCATTCCTTATTAGTACTGGTCTACATGTTAGAATTCTTTCTGCTCTTAATTTTTAAATGACTGAAAGCATCTCAGGTAGAAACACTGGGGACTTTAGGAAAGTTGGAAGATATCCTAGGATATGTAACATGTACATTTGAAGAAGAAATTGAAATGATAAATTGTTATCAGTAATACTATCATCTTTATTAATCCTGAGAACATATGATTATAGAATCATAGATTTGGATCTAGAAGGAATTTTCAAAGCCAACATGTCCAGCCCACAGCAGTCATTAATATGACGTTCTCTCCACACCTAAAACTACTTCTTGTGCAAACATCTATACCCTTGATTGCACTTGAAAGTGGTATTTTGGGATAAAAAGTACTATTTTATGGGTAAAAGTGCTGTGTTCAGAAATCCTCTACTAAAACAAAACTTGATCACCTGAGAGATCAACATGAGACAGGTTATACAAGGGAGATTGGCCTTGAGGTCACAGGTTCCCCACCCCTGTGCTATACCAATGTCAATCAGACATAAAGTGAACACCTTGACCAGAAATTATGAATTGGAGTCTCTGAGTAAAACAACTTCTCGACACCTTAAGCACCTATTAGATGCTGCAGTGTGGAAGTGAAAGCAACCCCTCCAAAAAAATCATACACATACAAAGAAAAATACTGTAATTAAAGAAATGTCAAATTATATGACTTAGTGAAACCCAAAGCAACAAGAATTGGGTTGCTTAGTTTTCTGTGTGATAGATGTCTTAAAGACTAGAAAAAATCATGTTAGTTACTCCCTTAAAACTACTTCCTTAAGATGATTGCAAAGTTTATTCTGTGGTTTGATCCTTCTATCAAATTGCAATCTGATTAAGCCAATCTCTTTAATTCCTGATACTACAGAAAAATGACAGACCTAAATGGACAAGGCCTAAAAAGGTGCCATTAAATTTTAATCTTGGCTTGACTCTTGATATACAGAACCTTTTATTTTCGTGTAACCAAATGTGGGGTTCAAGTGAAGAGTCGATTGAAAATCATAGAACTCCAACAATGCTGACAACTTTTGCTGGATTCCATCACTTTAATTATTGCTAAATATATTTAAAGAGAAGAGTTCAGAATTTATTCTATTGTATAATCTTCTCAACTGAAATATACCTATTTTGTATTATTATATACGTATAAGATTATTATGTATATAATATCACATTACATACACATTATGATATATACAACTGATGTATTCATATTATTGAACGCTATTTACACTATTAGTTGGTTGGTGTCTCCACCCACATTCATTGGTCCCAGAAATACAGAGAGTAATGATGGCACCAAGGCACTTTCACTGCAGTCAAGGAAGGCAGAGTAACTGATGGGAGGGAAAGGGGACGGTAGTAAAGCCAACATTCTAGATGCTAGTTCAAGATCTCAGGAATGGGTGAGTTGTCTAAAGGTTAAAATAAGGAATTACCAAAATGCAGTTTCAAGCATCTGTGATTTTATTCATGTGAATTCAGCATCAGAGGTTAGTGTTTAAAACAGTACATCTAGAGATGAAAGAGACCTCAGAGGTCAATTAATCTAACTTTGCTATTTTAAAAATGAGGCAACTAAGGCCCACATAAGTTAAGTGACTTCCCCAAAGTCACAAAGGACTTCCCATCAGATATGGGAATTGAACCCAGGTCATTTATCTCTGGAGTCAATGTTTAGACCTTAGGAAGCAGTGTAGTGAGTCACTGTCACCAAAAACATTAATTACATGGTTTCCAACCCTATAATGATGAACCTCCATTCTGAGACAGACTGCTCCTTAGATATTAGAAAGACTTTGCTTGAGAAATTCTAAATTAAGGAAATGGCTTTAGAAGCCAAGTGAGAACTCGGCAAGAGGTCAGATAAGAGAAAAAACAGAGAAAGTTTCAAGGTAAAGGAAATGAAATCTGAAACGTTGACAAAGTTGATCTGGTTTCCTGAGGTAAGTAGTAGATAACCTTCTATGGGAAATCTGTCTGGGCCAACACAGCACCAGATCTTTCCAGTCATTACTACTGATAGACAGTAATAGCTAAGTGATCTTGACTATTCGGATTCAGTACATTAGTTTGAACTGAATACAAGTCTCAAAGTGCAAATAAAGCAGTCTAACTCCAGAAGTATCATCCATTCCTCCAATATTATTAAAAAGGGAACTAGAATAATTGTTAATTTCATGAACAACTTAGAAATCATTAAAGAGGAAGCAAAATTGCAACTCTAAATCTCAAACGACCAAAATGCTGAAATACTGAATAAGGAAAATGCAACAAAATAAAAAAAAAAAAACCAAGACGTAAATAAATAAATGAATGCAATTTTAAAAATTAAAAAATATAAGAGGATGAAAATAGTTTACTAAGGAAAAATAAATTATAACACTCTCTGCTCCATCACCACATGGCAGTGTATATTCTTGGCCCTTTCTCATTCCATGTTAGAGTCAACAAGTTGAAATTTGGCCATATTTTAAAAGTTTACAAGCCATTCTCAAATTTACTACATTTTACTCACTTCATATAGAACTTTTTTTCTGGCCTCTACTTACTAGGAGGTCACTGAAAAAACATTTTTCTTATACACAAAAATATTTATAAAAGCCTTTTTTGTGGTAGCAAAGATCTAAACCAAAATAGATGTCCATTGTTTGGGGAAAGACTGAAGAAATTGTAACCTATGAATGCAATGGACAGTTACTGTGCTACAAGAAATTATAAATATGATGAAAACAGAGAAGTGTGGAAAGACTTATGTAAACTGAAGCAAAGT
>JAQQSW010007893.1:0-13594 GCA_028646575.1 Pseudocheirus occidentalis
TCCCTGCCCTGCTAGAAAGCTAGAGAGGTGTTGGAGGAGGGCATAAAAGGGAACAGATGGTGGGAGGGGTCTTACAGTGGGATCAATGTTCTGGGCTGGGGGGTAGGGACAAAAAAGGGAGAAAATTTGTAACTCAAAACCTTGTGGAAATGAATGATATAACCAAGAAATAAATTAAAATTTACATTAAAAAAAAAAAGAAAATACATGTATTATCTTTCCATATAGAAAGAGTTCATTATGATTTCTCTTTCATCTTTACTTTTTTATGCTTTGCTCGAGTCTTGTATTTGAAAGTTAGGTTTTCTATTCGGCTCTGGTCTTTTCATCAGAAATGCTTGAAAGTTCTCTATTTCATTAATTTTTTTCCTTGAAGATTATACTCACTTTTGCTAGGTAGGTTATTCTTGGTTGTAATCTCAGCTCTTTCATCTTCCAGAATAATATATTCCAAGCCTTCTGCTACTTTACATGGTAGCTGCTAAGTCTTGTGTGATCCTGATTGTGGTTACACAGTATTTGAAGGGCTTTTGTCTTGTTGCTTGAGGTATTTTCTTTTTGACCTGAGATCTCTGGAACTTGGCTATAACATTCCTGGGAATTTTCATTTTGGAATATTTTTCAGGTGGTGAATGGTGAAATTATTCAATTTCTCTTTTGTCTCTAGTTCTTGGATATGAGGACAGTTTTCCTTCATAATTTCTTGAATATCAGGTAATCCTATAATTCTTAAATTATCTCTTCTTAATTCTTAATATAACATTTCTTAAATTATCTATTTTCCAGGTCAGTTGTTTTTCCACATTTTCTTTTATTTATTTTTTATCCATTTGACTTTTTTTAGTGTTTCTTGATGTCTCTTGGAGTCATTAGCTTCCATTTGCCTAATTCCAATTTTTAAGAAATTATTTTAATCAGTGAATTTTTGTGTACTCCTTTTTCCATTTGGTCAGCTATTTTTTTTAAGGTGTCATTTTCTTCAATATTTTATGTGCCTCTTTTTTTTTATCATACTATCATTTGTCTTTTCACAGTTTTCTTCCTGTGTTTTCATTTGTTTGCCCAGTTTTTCCCCTGTCTCTGTTATTTGATTTTTAAAATCCTTTTTGAGCTCTTTCAGGAATTCTTGTTGGGCTTGTGTACAATTCACTTTTTTTCCTTTTCCTTTGCTTTGGCTTTGCTTGTAGCTGTTTTAACTTCATTGTCTTCTTCCGAGTTTGTGTCTTGATCTTCCCCGGCACCAGAGCAGATTTTTATGGTCAGGTTTGTTAGTGTTGTTTGCTCATTTTTTGCCCTCTTTCTTACTTTGGAACTTTATGTTAATGTTGGGCTCTGCCCCTGGGGTGTAGGAGGCATTGTCCTCAGCTTCAGGTTTTTCACTTTTGTGTTTGCAGAACCCGCTTTAATAGGTCTCTGCTTTCAGCTGTGTAATTAGCCATCTTTTCCTTTTACAGACCCAATTTTACCTACTTTCCATTTTCTTTGGGACCAAGATCCTGCATTGGACAACACTTGTCGCAGGTAACAAATGACTGTCCTTTACCATCTTACCTCCAGAACAGTTTGACATCTGTGTGATGCAATGAATAGAATTCTGGGCCTGGAGTTAGGAAAACCTGAGTACAAATCCAGCTTTAGACATTTGCTAACAACGTGACCCTGGACAAGTCATTTAACTTCCGTTTGCCTCAGTTTTCTTAGCTGTAAAACAAGAATAACAACAGCCAAACCTACCTCCCAGGGCTGTTGTGAGCATCAGATGAGATGCTCCTTGTCCAGCGCTTTGCAGGTCTTACAGCACTGCCCACAAATCTGGCTGTCATCACTACGTTCTGTTTAAAATGACTCGTTTCCTTGTTTATATTCAGCAAACACATATTAAACATTTGCTATATAGGATGTTCTGTATTGAGCAGATGGAGACATGGAGATGAATAAAACAATCGTTGCTGTCCGGGAGCCTCCCATCTGTAGGAGAGGAGAGACCCGGGTTTAACCACTATATTAGCCGACCTTTATATTGTGCGTTATTAAGCACTTGACTTGCATAATCTCATGCAATCCTTGTGCCTGCTCTTTGAGGGAGGGTGCGAGTCCCCATTTTACAGATGGGGAAACTGAGACTTAAGTGAGTTCTTTTGCTCGGCATCATCCAGTGAGAAGTTATTAGAGCTGGGACTTGAGCCCAGTGTTCTGGTTCCAATTCCAGTGATCTTTTCACTCTGCCGCCGCTCGTTGGTGCTTGGATGAGGGAAGGGCAAGGGAATAAACATGTATTTGGTGCCTTCTGCATCTGCCAGTGTGCCAAGCGCTTTTAAAAATATCATCTCATCTGATCTTCATGACGATAGTTGGAGCAGGGGCTGTTGTCATTTTCGTTTCACTGTTGAAGACACTGAGGCAGACAATGGTTAAGTGCAGGAGTCTGAGGCTGGATCTGAAACCCAGGCTTCTTGATTCCGGGCATCCCCACCCCCTCTCCACACTCTAAACACTCTGCTGTCAGCTGCCTCAGGTGAAAGGCACAAAGAGCAAGCCAGGAGGGATGTGAGGGTTGGGGTCATGTCCCTGGGGAGAGTAGGGAGGGCTTCATGGGTCTTAGACAAAGATTTCCATAGTTATTGTTGGGGAAGGGGAATAAGTGATACTTGGGGTTGGCTTTCCCCAGCCTTGTGATATTACAGGGGCCTCGTGAGTCTTTCCCACCATGGCAGATTTCTGGGTGGCAGCTTTGACAGTGTGATGTGTGATGAACCATACAAATTCAGTTGGAGTTTTCACTGTATGGCATGCTAAGTGTAAACCCAAGTTAAACATCTTGCTAATGGTCATTTGTAAATGAAAGCCCTCCTGCCGGTCAGTAGTTTTGTATAATTAATAAAGAGATGTTATCTGCAAAAACAAAACCAAACCCAGCAAATTGTGGCTCGTGTTACTGACCCACTGTTTTTCCTTTGGGTATAGATGGAGGTGAAAGTGCTGATGGCCAAACTGTTTCAGAGGCTGAAATGTCAGATGGTCCCGGGACAGAGGTTTGAAATTTTGGATTCTGTGACTCTGAAGCCCAAGGATGGCCTGGTCTGCACCCTCATGCCCTGGGGCAGTTAGGCAGGTTTTCTCTGGTCCTGAAGGATGTCTTTGTTTCAGCCTTTAAATGTTGGATTCTTTAGATGTCACTGACCTTCCCCAGAATGCAATTTAGAATTTAATTCTTCCAAAAGCTGGTGCAATGCAGATGGCTAAGATATTGGATCTTAAAGGCCCAGCTTGCAATAGGTTATCTGTCATCTGTAGCTGAGAATATTTATTCTCACTCCTAGCAGCATGATGTAGTAGACAGTGCTGGATTTGGAGCCAGGAAAACGTGGGTCCAACCCTGCCCCAGAGAGTAGCTGTGTGACGCTGGACAGCTCACTGCACTCATACTCAGTAGGTTCTGTTGTGTGTACAATGAGGATAATAGCAGAATTTATATCACAGGCCTATTGTGAGAACCAGATGAAGTTAAGTATGGGAAGCACTTTGCAAATCTTCAAACACCACACAAATGCCAGCTGTACTAGAGAATTAGGTCTTGGGATTCAGGAGAAAGCCACCTACATGATGATTGAGAAGGGTCGTGGTGGAAGGTGAAGTGAGCAGTGCCTGAAATAGTCAGAGAAGTTTCTTCCTTCTTTCAGTCTGAGGATTCTTTAGACTCCTTCTGAATCTGGTCAAAGGAAATCAGTTAAGGGACTCCCATACTTGTCCAGTCACTACTTTTAGTATTTCAGAGAAGACTGTTCCTGGGCCTGGCTGGAGAGAGGGAAATGGGAGGTGGCTTAGGAATCTATTGTAAAGAAAGATTAATCCAAAATCTTTCTATTAGGATAATTTAAAATTAATTAAATTAATTAAAAATCTCTTGTTTCTGAAAGTATAGAGAGTGAATTTGCTTTCACATTTGTTACCAAGCCCTAGGAAAAAGTAACCACACTTCAGTTCTCCATTACTACTGAACACATTTATGGGTAGTGGCCAGGTAAGTGGCAGGCTGCCATGCAGAATTGGAACCTGTTTTGCTCTGTGCCCTCCATCACTAACTGAATAAACCCTAGTACCTTAACCCTTCATAACCACAGAACCTCCAAATTGGGAGTAGTTGGAGCAACTACTGATACCTAGGCCTCCGCCCTAAATGCCTGCTTTGCCATCACTAGACATGAGAATTTTGGACCTTGATTCTAGCCCCTCCTAAAGGGTAGAGTTTAGAGACCTCTCTGCCCTACCTTGCTGCACGGAACCATCTCAGAAAAACATCCATGATTAAGATATCAAAGACTGGAATCATTTTAGACATCAAGATATCAAATGATTGGTTCCCAGGCCTTTTGACCCCAGGACTCTGGCGAGGAGCTAAGTGAATGCTCTAAATGGGGGTTGTCTTCAGGGTGCATGTCATCTCTCATCATCTTGGCATATGGTAAACAAACTGGTTTGTTGTGAGTTCAGTCTAGTTCAGTCTAGTCTTGAGGTCCTCATCACTGTTATATTTAGCCTTTTAGATGCACAGCCTCATTTCTTTGCTGTTCCTTAGTATGTGGAAAGAGGGTAGGCTTGATAATCATGGTGGGAAGACCACCAAAGCTAGCAAGCTTCCACCTCCTCCTCCCTTTAATATCTGATTCAAGTCACTTCTAATGAGGCAAAAACCTTCCATAGCTAGTACTTCCTGCTCTTATCTCCATCCAGCTCCTTAACCCCCATCCATCTCTGCTCTGTTTGTCCATGATACATTTTGGAATCCTTGTGCCGTGGTTAACAAGCTTTCCTCTATCCAAGACCCATTCCTCTCATAGTCTTTCCATTTTCTGGTGCTCGTGAAAACCTGGCTCCCTCCAGGAAGAACGTGCATCTCAACTACCATCTGCAGTACTGAATGCTCCTTTTTCCTGCTTTCTCAGCACATTGACCCAGGAGGAATCAGCATGTAGGGTTGCTACCATTTCTCTGAGTTTAGGCCATTGACACAAGCCTATCCACACCCTAACTCTCCTTTCTTTGTCAAAGAGTTCAGTATCTGGCTTGTGTTCTTTTTCTGAGTGTGTATATGTACACACATCCATGTATATATCTATATATAGAAAAATATATGTATATTTTTAAAAACTGTTTCAAATCTAATTTCTAAGGCTCCCTGCCAACTATATATACATAATAAAAGCAGTAAATTTAAACAAAGAGTTGAGGTAGAAGATTTTATTCTTTACTTTCCCTCCTTCTATCAATTTGCACTGGAATCAGTTGGTGAACTAGCATTTATTAAACACTTACTAAAGACCAAGAACTGTGCTAAGTAGAAAGTAATCTATTTCCTGCCTTCCAGATACTTATATTCTAATAGGGGAAGAAGATAAATAAAAATAAATTGAAAAGAGTTGGGTAGTTGGCTTGGGCAGCCTGTGGAGGAGCCTTAGATAAGCCATCCAATCAGAGGGAGAGACTGTAGAAAGATACTTTCCTCGTGTTACTTCCAGGGCTAAAATGATGATGATCTTCGGCATGGAGACCAAGTAGATCCTTGGGTGGTTTGTAGGAATGGTAATCCATAAAATTTGCTTAATGGATACAGTTTAACAATAAGAAATTATTTATGAAGTTTGTGAGGATTTTCTAGCCCTAAGTCAGATGGAACCTTCAGAAAGGGACATAGACCCTGATAAGTAGAAAGTTGAGGTTAAAAAAAGATGTTGTGCCTCTGGGATCTTTGTAGCTATCCATTCCATGTTTTTTGAGCTTGGATGTTAGGAACTAAGAATCTGCTTTTAGAGAAGAGCTTTCAATTATAGCCAAAGCTCAGAAGACTAACAGGAACTTCTTATTGGGGAGAAAAAGGTAGCTAAGGATTTTTCTACGTGACTACATCTGTGAGAACTCCCTTTTGTAGAGCTTAAGAAGTTTAAGCTTCTGGGCATTATGCCAAAATATAGTTGGTAGAATCCGATCTTCTTATGAGAAAGAAGGAGCATCCCAACTAAGGTCACTAGCTGAAGTCATCAGACTCTACAAGGTTCAGCATCCCATAGCAACCCATATTTATCAGATTCCCATCTTGTGATGCCAGTCAGGTGTAGACCCAGCAAAAGCAGTATGAGGCCATCACCAGAGAAGACATTAAAGGCCTGCAATGTCAGGTCAAGCACGAGTTTTCTCGTGGTCACTAGCAGTATTCCATCTTTCCACTAGTGGATGGACATTTTCGGTATACCGTGTCCCAGGTTTGCAGGAGAAATGTGCTATTGCAATTTTGCATGCCATGCTATTTCATTAAATGCTTTTGCTTTTCATTAATAGTGTCCCCTGACTAATTAGCAAAAGTGAACAGATTGGTGGTGAAGCAGAAGACATAGAAAGAGTTGTTTCAGGCAAGTCAGGCAACAGAAAGATGTGTACTTTTGCCAAAAGTGTTCCCTACTGTGATAGAGGAAATCCTAGAAAGAACGTAAGTTGAACTGGGATTCTCTATGGGTGGTTAAGTCTTCCCGATGCTCCTGTTTGTAACTTGAGTTTATGCTGGTTGCATAAAACCCTGAAATACTGCAAAGCATTATGGAAGAGATACATAACCACTCAAGAGTCTGGCCTAAACATCCACACAGGAAAAGTCAAATAAATGAAGAATGTTACCCAGAATATGACATGCCATTGCATAGACAACCTATAAGGCTTCTCCATCAGTTTGTTTATCTGAGACAAACAGTGTAAACAAATAATGAGTCAGGTTCAGAATTAACCATAAAGAGGAGAAAGGACTGGCTTGCCTTGCTCATTAAGTGACCCCAAATTTCTCCCTGAAACAAAGACACATTTTTAAAATAAGGGTATTTTTCCAGTGTTGTCATATAGCTGAGACACAGAATACAGCTGTCTCCAAAGAACTGAATAGAAATTTCATACAGAGGATAATGAAAAAAGTACATTGTGGTTATGAATAGGAAGCAACATATAACGAGTGAGCAACTTCAAAGGAGAGTGTGATTAAAATGCATGATAAAAGAAGGAGCTGGACTAGTCCGGAGAAGGGGTGGGGGATGAATAAGTAGGTGGCCTGAGTGATCACTAACACCCTTGTGATGACAGGCAAAGGTGAGAAAACATTCTAGCCCCTTAGGTGGGCCCTTCCCAAACAATTCCCCTCACAAACTCTGTCCCCAGCAGAACATGGACAAGAGGCGAAGATGGGCAGGCGTGAATCGGTGATGATCTCTATCACGGGGTGGGGGAATAGCCACATTTTTAAAGATCGTAGATGTGTTTGGATATGTGAAAAACTCAGAAATCTCTGTAGAAAACACACGTACAAATGGATAGAAATGAGGATACTTTGAAAGGTTTTCCTTCAAGTTAAATCTTCCAAATTTACCTGAAGTAATTAAGAAACTGTTAGAGACATAAAAGTCTAAGTCCATCAAGAACTAAATAGCAAAAAAGGTGAGTTAAGAGGCTCGAATGTTTCTTGAATTACTGTGAATAGTTAGAATGCTATAAATAAAGCATTAAAATATTATCACCAGAAACTATCAAACCTTCATAAAACTGTTTTAAATCATGTACTAGGTATGTTGTTATTGGCTTAGTGCATATATGTAGAATACAAAAAAATCGATGTTGAAAACCCATTGTTACAACCAAGAAGCCAGAAATCTCATGTGAAATCATACGTATAATTGTTACATTATCAAAAATCCACTTATCTTTCTGCAATGTTGTATTGCTCCAGATAATCAATAAATCTGTATTAAGTGCTTACTAAATGCTCAGTGTGCAAAATATAGGAAATACAAAGAAAAATAATTTATAACAGGCCCTGTCCTCAAGGAGCTTATATTTTAATGGGAGAGACAGCATGAATATAAGCAGGTGCATGCAACATTGAGGCAGAGTCGATGAAGGGAAGGCACTAGCACCTTAGGAAGACCAAAAGATGTTTCCTGCTGGAAATGATTTTTGAGCTTGAAGGAAGCTAGGAATTCTAAGAGGTACAGATGAGGAGGAAGAGTCTTCTAGACCAATGCAAAGGCATCGACATGGGAGATGGGATGTTGTGGATGGGTCATAGAAAGCTGGCCATGATGCTGGATCATAGTGGAGGGAGGGGAGTGATATATAAGAAGACCAGGCAAACAAGGAGCCAGGTTGTGCTACCACATGGCCACCTTTCCCTACCAGAAGCTCCAGATCTCTCAACCCTCTCTGTTCCCAGACACATACGGCAGCCTGGAAGTCTGAACGTCCAGGGGTAAGACAAGGACTTCCTAAGGGTAAAACTAGCAGCAGGTCTGAAAGCAAAGCCCTGGTTTTAAAAATTTCATTCTGTTCTATCTTTTTATCTCCTATATGATTCCATCTTAAGTCAATAATGTCTCTAATATTTGGCAAAGAAAGAAAAAAAGGCAATGCCTCTATCAAGAACCCACTGTGTGCCAGGTGATGTGCAAAATGTGGTAAAGATATCATGTGATCCTCACAATAATGCCTAGGAGGGAGGCGCTGTGATTGCTTCTGTTTTACAGTTGAGGAAACTTGGGTAGACAGCACATATCTGGCTAGTAAGATGTCCTCTATTAAGTGGCCGAGGCTGAATCTGAACTCAGGTCCTCCTGACTCCAGGGCTGGTGCTCTACTCACTGCACCACCCAGCTGCCCCAGGAGGCTCTAATTTGTGCTGATTTCTTGTATAGTTAGAACTCTCAGTTGTGCTGAAGAAGTCATACCTTACCTCAAGCAAACTACAAATCTGTGTAGAAGACCCCTACCCGAGGACATTTCTGTTGTCATTCCTGAAGGAAATCCACCCCTGGAGCAGGAGATACAAAGGCATCACTAATTTCTAGATTGTGTGGCGCTGATCATAAATACTCTAGAAGTTCAGGAAAAAGAAATCAGTGTGGGCTGGAGGGGTTAGGGAAGGTTTTGTAGAAATGCCGAGTCGGGAGAGAACCTTGAAGAATGCAGCATTTGACTACAAAGCACAGAAACATGGAAAGTCAACCTCACATTGTGTTGTGTATTAGAGCCCAGCTCTGAACCGTCAAATTTTAAGAAGGCAGAGAAGCGATCTGTCTTAGAATTCCTTTTGAAATGGCAAAAGCAAAACAAGTTTCAGCGTCAGAAGAGGTAAAATTCAGATATATGAAAAATTCATTTAGGTTGAATTGCCCTATGTTATCAGGCTGAATATGCTTGGCTGGAACCTCTTGTGACTCCTTGAGGGAGAGGCCAGGCTATGAGATGAGATGCTTCTTGCCTCCAGTGAATTCCTCATTTGCTTGGCAGGATAGGGCTTAATACACATGGAACAATCAGTAAATAATTTTTCAGTTTTGTTTACTCATTTTTCAGTTGTGTATGACTTGGACCCCATTTTGGATCGTCTTGGCAAAAATGCCAGCATGTTTTGCCATTTCCTTCTCTAGCTCATTTTACAAATGAGGAAACTGAGGCAAAAAGGGTTAAAGTAACTTGCCCAGAGTCCCTGAACTGGGAATTGGGGGCTAGATTCTAAGTCCTGGCTTTGTCTTAAACATCCCAGGGGAGTCATTTTCTCCTTCTGCTCCTCAATTTTATAATTTCTAACATAGAAGTATGGGACTAGATCAACTCAAAGGTCCATTACAATTCAGATGTTCTATGGTTCTATAAAATGATGCTGGTCATTGTACTCCAACAACTGAAGGATGTGTCATTTCATTGGTGCCCATATTCCCTTTCCTGTACAAATTACAACACCCTTATAACCTGCTGTAGCATTTTAAACACAAGGTTAGGATATTAATAGAAGAGGATCCAAAAAAGTATGGAGAAGTCTTCCAAATGTGTGTGTGTGAATTCAGAATGTAGACCTAGAATACCATGATGCAGGGTTTAACCATGTTGCCGAACTGGCCCCAGTATACACTATTTTGAAGAGTGCTATTCAGATTGGATAGAATGCTACATTGGATTTATATGAATGAATTTAAAACAATTCTGACATTGAATAAGAGATGATAGTACCTTAAGAAGTTATTTGTACCTAAGAACATTGTAACTGTTGTGTGAATTTTGTTAATAAATTGAGTTCTACTTTTAAAAAATGTTTCTCTAGGGCAGTTAGGTAGCTCAGTGAATAGAGCACTGGCCCTATAGTCAGGACAACCTGAATTCAAATCTGGTGGCCTCAGATGCTTGATTCTTAACTAGCTGTGTGACCTTGGGTAAGTCACTTAACCCCAATTGCCCTGCCTTCTCCCCTCCAAAAAAGCAAAAAATAAAAAATAAATGTTGCTCTAACTAAAAAGTGTATCACCCCGCAACCCATCTGGTTGCTGTCCCTTTTTGAATTTAGTAAGGCTGGTTCTTGGACAATAGGGCTGTTGTGTGACTTGGACACAAAGCCTTTCCAGCTTAGCATGCCTATAAGATCTTGGTCTCCATTATTGCAGTCTTCAAGAACCCAGGGTGGCTTCCATCCCACTATGGAAACACCAAAGGAAGACTTCAGTGGAGTCCCTAGTATGAAACATATCTGTAGTTCACTTTGCAGTCAGTGTAGGACTTCCTGCCTGCCTGGGGATCCCTGAACATTCTAGAGGCACACCAGCATAGCATTGCCTTGTTCTCTTGGGTAGGTTTTATTTAGAACCCACCAAAGCCACCAGTGACTTGTGGCTCACTTTCTCTTGCTTGTGGGCTCAGTCTGACGTGCCACACAGCACCACATGGTGGCAGCATTTCTTCACTTTTGCTGCCTGTGACAGAATTTTTTTTTAAATGTATTTTTAAATGTTTTATTGATGCTGTTTTATTTTTAAACATTACTGTCTCTTTCTGATGATTACTCACACAAATAGAATCCTTCCTAGTAACAATGCGCAGTCAAGCAAAACAAAACAACACATTAGCCATGTTTGAAAATATGTATGCCTTATTGCTGACTTATGATTGTCCATTCTCTATTTTTTTGATGGCATCTAGATTATGCCGTAGACAGAGGAAGAATCACCTTCCTGAGTTCAAATCTGACCTCAGACACTTGCCAGCTGTGTGACCCTGGGCAAGTCACTTAACCCCGTTGGCCTCAGTTTCCTCATCTGTAAAATGAGCTGGAGAAGGAAATGACAAACTCACTCCAGTATCTTTACTAAGAAAAACCCAAATGGGGTCGCAAAGAGCTGGACGCAACCGAACACAATGTCTTTTTTTGATACGGAGGAAACAATTTGCCGTCACTTCATCTGAAGTTCTGAAGCCCCAGTCTTGTCGTCCTTTCCACAATTGTGGTCACTGTTTCCTTATTCTTCTCACTTCTTTTTTTCTCTTTGAATTTTTTTACATTTTATTTTTTAGTTAAGGAGCATTTTTTTTCTCTCCCTGTCACTTCTCCCTTAAATAAAAATAAAACAAAACCTTTATATTGAGTGTATGTTATCAAGCAAAACAAGCTCTGGCATACAAAAATGTTTGCCCTTCTATTACTTCTGCAGCCGTCCGTGCTGCCAAACTTGTCTGAATTCGTGTTACCATTTCTTATGTTACAATGAGATGTTGTCATTTCTGTCAGCCATTCCCCACACACTTGATAGCCACTTTCAGTCCTTTGCTGTTAGCGTGTGTGTGTTAGTGTGGGTGTGTGAGTGGGTGTGTCTATGTGTGAGTGTGGGTATGAGTGTGTGTGTCTGTGTGTAAGTGTGAATGTGAGTGTGGGTATGTGTCTGTGTGTGTGTATCTGTGTGTGAATGTGTGCATCTGTGTGTGTGACTGTGTGTATGTGTGTGTGTGACTGTGTGTGTCTGTGTGTGTCTGTGTGTTGGTAGGTGCGTGTGTGACTGTGTGTGTGTGTGTCTGTGTGTGTCTGTGTGTTGGTAGGTGCGTGTGTGAGTGTGTGTGTGTGTGTGTGTGTGTGTGTAGATGGACAGAGATAGAAATATTTTTTATATGAAGGATATTTCTTCTTGGGCCTCCTCGGGGTAGATGCCTAGTAATTATATAAGACCAATTTCCTAATTGCGAAATGAAAAAAGGTTCAAAGGGCCCGTATAGTTTAGAGATTTTTTAGCATCATTGTTGCGGTCCAATCATTTCAGACTCTTTGTTTGGGGTTTTCTCAGTAAAGACACCGGAGAGATTTGCCATTTCCTCCTCCAGCTCATTTTACAGATGAAGAAACTGAGGCAAACAGGATTAAGTGACTCGCTTAGGGTCACACAGCTAGGAAATGTTTGCGGCCATATTTTAACGCAGGTCTTCCTGACTCCAGGCCTGATGCTCTATCCACTGAGCCACCCAGCTACCTTTAGTATGATTCCAGAGTTCAAATCAGCCTCAGATACTTAGTAGCTGCGAGACCCTGGGTAAGTCACATAACCTCTGTTTGTAAAATGGAAATAATAATAGAACATACCACCCAGGATTGTTTGAGGATTAATGAAGTAACAGAGTGGACAGCACAGTACCTGGCACGTAGTAACGCTTATACGAATACTAACTATTATTATTGTTACCTGGATTTTAAAGAGGAAGGACGCCCATTATACTCCCCCCAAAGACACATGCACAAGAAGTAAATAGGAAAGGGTGGGGATGGTGGGTGTGGAATTCTTCATTATTTTGTCGCATGTGATTCATTCGTTGATTTGTTTTTCTGAATTGCTTTTTCACTTTTTTCAGAATTTATTTATTTTTAGTTTTCAGCATTCATTTCCACAAGATTTTGAGTTCGAATGTTTTCCCCCTCTCCCCACCCGGGGATGGCGAACACACTGGTCACCCTTCCCCTGCCGCTTTTTCATTTTTAATCTTAGTTACAAGGGAAGGCCCATTGGCTAAGGAACGGATATTCTGAAAATGAATGTAATATAAATGCAAAAGATATCAATCAAATTATTTACAAAAGAGGTAAGCAAGGAAACGACATAATGATTATATGCTTCACAAGTAGAGAAACAATTTCCATACGAAATATTCATGCACTGAACAGCATGGCATCTAAATATTTAAAGGAAAAGCTAATGAGGTTACAGGGAAAAAGACGGTTCATCATTGTTGGGGACTTCAGTGTGACCCTTTGGCTTAGACAAATCTAACAGAAAAGTAAGCAACAAAGAAGCTGGCGACCTGGCTGGAATTTTAGACAGCGTAGCTATACCAGGCTTCTGGCAATGACTGAGTGTGACTCAGAAGCAGTGCAAGCTTCGCATGGCACCTTTGCACACTGAGTGTGTGTGCAGGGTGCAAATAACTCACTAACAAATGCAGAAAATAGGAAATATTAAGGTTTATAGGCCACAGGCAATAAAAATTATAATCAATAAGGGGTGTTTGAAGAAAGGATTCACATTGAAATGGAGACCAAATAATATAATACTAAAGAATGTGTGTATTAAAGAACAAATCATAGGAATAATAAATTATTTAATCAAAGAAAATTATAACAATGAGGCAAGAAGCCAAAACATTTGAGATGAAGCCAAAGAAATCCTCAGGGGGAAAGTTCTGTCTCTATAAGGGTGGAGGTTGATTGACTCCATCAATAGTACTTAAAGTCAGCAATAGTATGCTATACCCCTTGGTATGT
>JAQQSW010007894.1:0-13593 GCA_028646575.1 Pseudocheirus occidentalis
CCATGATAAAAAAAAGAGCCTAGAAATAATCTTTCAAGAAATTCTCAAGGAAAATTGCCGTGGCATTCTAGAACCAGATGGCAAAATAGAAATTGAAAGAATTCATCATTTGCCTCTTGAAAATAATCCCAAAAAGAAAACTCCTAGGAATATCATAGCCAAATCCCATACTTCCCAGGTCAAGGAGAAAATATTACCAGCAGTCAGGAAGAAACAATTTGAGTATTGTGGAAACACAATCATGATAACACAAGATCTATCAGCTTCTAGGTTAAGGGATCGAAGGGCTTCGAATATGATATTCCAGAGATCAAAGGAGCAAGGATTAAAACCAAGAATCACCTACCGAGCAAAACTGACTATAATACTTCAGGGGAAAATATGGTCATTCAATGATACAGATCATTTTCAAGCATTCTTGATTAAAAAAACAGTTGAAGAGAAATTTTGACTTTCAAATACAAGAACCAAGAAAAGCATGAGAAGGTAAAGGAAAATGAAATCATAAGGAACTTATGAAAGTTAAACTATTTACATTAATATGTGGAAAAACAATAATTGTAACTTATGAAACTTTTCTCAGCATGAGGATAATTGAAGTGAATATATGTATATATGTATACATACATACATTTGTATGTATAGGAGGGTATATGTGTGTACATGTATATGAAGACAGAGGGCACAGGGTGAGTTGAATGTGAAGGGATGATATCTAAAATATAAAATTAAGAGGTAAGAGATGAATATATTGAGAGGAGAAGGAGAGAGATAGAATGGGATAGATTATCTCACATAAAGGAGGCAGGAGAAGGCTGTTACAATGGAGGGGAAGAGCAGAAAGGTGAAAGGGAATAAGTCAACCTTACTCTCATTGGATTTGGCTTATGAGGGGCATAACATGCCCACTCAATTGGGAATCTTATCCTGCAGCAAAGTAGGGTGGAAAGGGATAAGAGGGAGGATGATAGAAGGGAGAGTAGATTGAGGAAAAGGGTAGTTAGAATCAAACACTTTTGAAATAGGACAGCATCAAAGGAGAAAAGAGAATAGATAAGGGACAGGGTAGGATGGAGGGAAATACAGTTAGTGTTTCACAACATAACCACTATGGAAATGTTTTGCATGATACACATGTATAACCTATATTGAATTGCTTGTCTTCTCATTGGGGTGGCTGAGGAGGAGAGAATGGAGAGAATCTGGAACTCAAAGTTTTAAAAACAAATGTTAAAAAAATTGTTTTTACATGATACCAGGAAATAAGATATATAGGCAATGGGGTATAGAAATACATCTTGCCCTACAGGAAAGTAAGAAGGGAGGTGGAGGGGATATAAGACAGGGCAGATTGGAGGAAGGGGTATTCAGTATGCTTGCCATCTTGGGGGGGGGGGGTAGGAGAGAGATGGGAAGAGAATTTGTAAATCAAAATCTTGTGGAAATGAATGTTGAAAACTAAAAATAAATATTTTTTTTAAATCAATAAGGTCACCATTACAATGAGGTTTCAGAATAGGTCTTTATCATATTTGAATAAATTTCTCCTATTGGACAATAGCTATTAACACATTAATTCTCCTTTGTTTTCCTGATACACTTAAAAATCTTAGTTCAAGGTGCCAAAACCTTTTTGACACATGACCTCTATTTACTCTACCTTTAAGATGGTCCTATTCCATGCCTTTGCCCATGTCTGGGATATATCATGTCTTAACCTCTTTGTCTCTCACCTTATGGATTGTTATATTTAATGGTGCTTAATCAATGCTTATTAAATTGATCAGCTATTAAAACATATGCCTGTCAATAACAAATCTTTAAGGGGAGGCTTAATGGCACTGGAGATAAGAACACCTCACTTCAAGTCCCACCTCTAACACAAGTTGGATGACCTTGGATGAGTCATTTCATTCTCCATTTCCCCAGGCAACTGTCTAAGAGCACAGGTTTCATATTTGCACTGACAGAGGGAATCTCCTCTCCAGGAATTCCTATACCAATGAAATCACTGGTCTTATCTAAAAAGAGGGAAAGATTTAAAATATTTAAAAAGTAATGGCCTTTAACCTGTGGGTTCAAGTATTAGCTGTCACTTCCCAGCATGTTTCTTAGCAAGTCCCTTCACCTCTTTGAGACTCAGTTTTACAGATGATCTAAAACCAGAAAAATAATTCTTAAATTTCATAACCTCATGGTATTTGTCCATTTTTTTGTTTCATTGTTTGTTTGTTTTGGTGGGGGCCAAATAGAATAATGTGCATGAAAGTATTGTGTGAATATAAAGTTATCACTATAATTATTGTGAATATTAACACACTTCAGAAACAAAGCAATGAAGCAAACTAAATATAAATTTAACATGATTCTGGCAGATGAAGTGCTGAAGAGAAAACATTATGTACATGTCAATTTAAAAGGAGATCCAGCTCTTTCTAATCTTACTATTATCCTAATTATTCTAATATCATGGTAATATTGCATATTACCACAATATTGTGCTAAAATAGCAGAATAACCTAATATTATGCAAATGTATACATTTTCCACAAAAGGGTCAATAGCATTTTCTTGCCATATGACCAAAGATTCCTTATATCTTGTGAGGGGCAAGTAGAGAATACCCAGTGAGCTGGATCCTTACAACAAAGCCAAAAGTCATGTCCTTTTAATGGGGTAAGGACATGATTATTAGAAAAGCCTTCATTTCAAACATAGGTTTGGGTTCTAAAGTCAGTTCTCCAAAGTGCTAAAGACTAAGATGTCACTGCCAACTCTGTTTTGCCCAGGAAACTAATCAAGAACGTGCTCTAAACTGAAATCAACCCTTCCTGGAATCTCAAGCAACGAGACAAGGTCCCAGGAATTTGGCCATGGAACCAACAATGTTGAGAAGAATGGTATGCTTTCAATTTGTGCTGAGCAGTTGTGTCATTGGGTGGTGCCCCAGCAGCTATACAGCCTGTTTGTAGCTAACAGCTCTCACAAAAGATGAAAAATCAGGCAAAGTATAACATCCTCAATTTCTATCTTTGTCAAAGTTAAAATATAGATTAGCTGCTCCCCAACCCACAAAAAAAAAAAATTAGTCATGTACATGCTGCCTCACTTGGGAAACATCACAAACAGTTCTTTGGAAGGTCACTGCATCTCAGATGCCAAGCATAATGAGGAGCTTAACCACTGCCTACAATGCCTGGCTCACCTCCTGTGGTTTAATCACTTTCTCAATGATGGGTATCAACGACATTACAAAGACAGGAGAAACAAGTGGCCTGAATCAAAGTCACTGAAGCTCTCTCACTGGCTTGGCATCTGCAGATGTATTGCAGTGCAGATAAATCTTCCTTCCAACCACTATACCCATCTCATCGCACATTTGGCAATTTAAACACAGTTTATTATCATTTAGACAGGTCAGACTGAGACCCAACATATAGATTTTAGCGTTAGAAGGCATAATGACAGCGTATCTCATTTAAAGGATTAGAAAGCATTTTACATGTAGGACTTCATTTGATCCTCAAGACAACCTGATGAGGTAGCTGTTCATATTGTCCCCATTTTACAGATGCAGAAACTAAGTCAAAGGGTGGTTAAGTGACTTGCCCAGATTCAGACAGCTAGTACCTGAGACAGAATTCTAAACCCAGGTCTGGCACTAATATCCATTACTTTATCCACTATATGACTCTTAGATTCCAACTTCCTCCTTTTACGAGTGAAATTGAAGACCAGAGGTAAAAGTCTCATAGGTTGCAAGATTTTTGTTGTTGTTGTTCTAGTTGTGACCCTATTTGGGAAACAATACTTGGCAAAGATGTTAGATTGGTTTGCCATCTCCTTCTCTAGTTCATTTTATAGATGAGGAAAATGAGACAAACTGGATTAAACGGAGTCAGTCACACAGCTAGAAAGTATATGAGGCTGGATTTGAATTCAGGTCTTCTTGACCCCAGCTCTATGTTTCTATCCACTAAGCCAACTGCCTCTGAATTGTAAATAACAAAACTGAAATTTGAATCCAAAGCTGCTTAATCCAAACCCATTTTTCTTTCCAGTCCCTTATGCTATCTATCTCTCCTGCAGATACAAATAAAATACCCTCATTATTTTTCTCCTACTCCCTGGATTCCTAAGTTCTAGCCTTCTCTGTTATCAGCCAACAAGGACTTATTATGCACTTGCTGTATGCCAGATACTGTCCTGAATACTAGGGATACAAATAAAGAAACATTTCTTCATGTGAAAAGCATCGTCCCTGTGGAAACCAAGCACATTTGTATAGTAAGTCATCCTACGTAATACATCAATATTGGGCCATTTTCTACTTTCTCATCTCCACTTAGTTAACAAAGCAATTCAAAGTCACAACTAGCTCCTCTTTCAAAACATCTCTCCCTCTTTTACCTTGATATATAAGCAGCAAAGTCAACCACCTCAATTTAGATGTGAATCATTTTTTTAAGAATTACCATTTTTTTTCCTAACACAGTTCAAACCCACCTTTCATAGGACATTAATTCCAAGTATAACCAAATAATAATGGAGCACTTCCTGGTCTCCAAAATAGTCTCTTCATAACTACCCAGTAAGGCAGATAGTAGAAACAGTATTAACACTGTATTACAGATGAAAAACTTAGGCTCATATTAATGGATTTACATTCATAGAGGTTCCAAGTGTCAGATTCAGAATTCATACTCCAGCACTCACTGGTAGACTAGGTAATCTTTCATACTACGTGTGTATTCCTGTCTTGCTTTGGGTATAGTGAGTTAAAAATATAATGTCATCTCAATGAATATGAATAGAGTATATTTTAAAATGTTGTTGTTGTTGTTGCTGTTGTGTTAATTCTGATTCTTAACCACCCATTTGGGGTTTTCTTGGCAAATATCCTACAGTAGTTTCCCATTTCCTTCTCCAGCTTATTTTACAGATGAGGAAACTGAGGCAAACTGAGGCCAAATTTGAACTCAGGAAGAGGAGTCTTCCTGACTCCAGATCCAGCACTCTAACCACTAGTGACCTAGTCAGCTAGTCACCTAGCTACCCTATAAATAAAATACTAATAGAATAAAATATAATCAAATTTTGACAGAGTACAACATGGTAAGAATGAGTGAGGAGCATTATATCACCAATGAAGAAGTGTACATGGTAAGTTTAAAAGATGAGAGATGGCGTGATACAGCAAACACCTAAAAGATTCTGAGTCAGAAGGTTCATAGTCTATTTCATCACTTCCTGGGTGACTCTGGGCTAGTTACAACTGCATTGGGCCTCAATTTCTCATCCATAAAATGATCAAAGGCACAGAGTGAGTGGGATACACCCAAGAGAACATTCTAGGGACTACCCCAGCATAGTGTATGATTCATATGGGAGAGTAGTGGGAAAGAGAGTTGGATAGGTATGTTAATAGAGGGCTTTGAATGCCAGACTTGTACAAAAAGCCAGATGAGTGTTAGGCTATTCCCAGGAGAGTACTATCAAGAAGCCATTGTACAGGATTAATTTGTGCATGTGGTATAGAATGGATTGTGCATATGGTATATGAAGACCAGGAGACAAGGTTGATACGTATACAATAATGTAGGCATGAATTGTTGAAATTCTAATCTAGAGAAGGGCCAGAAGAAATGGTAAGGAAAACATGAATGAACAGAACTGATGAAGTATGAGAGATGAAGAGGGAAGAGTTAAAAAGGATGCCAATGTCTTAGACATAGGGAAGCATGAAGGAAGATAGGATGTTGATGCTTTCAATAGATATAAGAAGTGGAGGTTTCATATAAAAAAATTAGCGTGGTGAAGAAAGATTATGATTTTTATCTTAACACTTGCTAAGGCTAGTTGACAGGAGTGTCTACATGGAGTATTAACTGTCTTTGGGATCTTTGTGGACCTCTTCTGTAGCACCCCTATGAGTGTATGAGGGGATGCTGTAAGGTGAGAACAATTCCCCTCAGGGACTCTCAGGGCCAAACACACCAAGTCCCCACCCAAATCAGTCCACCACTGGACTCACTTTATCTCATTAATCCTCTCACATTTAATTCAAAGGCAGTCAAGATATATTATCTCATAAACAAGGAATTTTTTTAAAAAGCTTTCATTAATTAACCCAATTACTTTTGAAACCCAAATTCATTTTATAAAAAATAAAGAAGTTTATTTTAGCTCTCTTCTATCTCAAACCCTTGTTTCTGGCTTAAACAGATTTAAGTGTTATGTCTATATAACTTATTAATAATAACAAATAATGCTAAGAAATATATAAACATTTCAGCAAGGTATCAGTTATGTGAGAGATCAGAGTCAGAGTCACCTTGAACCAACAGCTAGAACTGCCTCTTCCAATCTCTTTTAATGAATAAACTGACAAAAAAATTTTAAGTACCTCCTACATGCCAGGCACAGTGCTAAATTCTATGTATACCGATGCAAAGAATAAAACAACCCTATTCTCTCAAGAGGCAGCTAGATGGCACAGTGAACAGAGTGCTAGGCCTAGAAGGGGAAGAACTGAGTTCAAATCCAGCCTCAAACATTTACTCCCTGTATGATATTGGGCAAGTCACCTCAATGTACCAGTAAGTTTCCCCATCTGTAAAATAGGAATAATAATGGCATCTAACTCTCAGGGTTGTTGTGAGGATAAAAATGTGACAGTATTTGTAAAGCACTCTACAAACTTGAAAGTGCTAGCTAAATGTTAGCTATTATAAAGAGCTTACATCCTAACAAACAATGGAGACAGTCCAACAATTATTTCTTCAATGCCCATTAAAAATCTCCTGGGAATTTTCTACAGAATGCCTTTTCCATTGAATAAAAGTTAAAATCAACTTTCTTAAATGGTCTCTCAAAGATAGCAGTTAACTCTTAAATCTCTAAACTCTCCACGTCTCTCCCGGAAAAATTTTCTCTCCGTCCTCTTCCCATGTCTTTCACCAACTCCTCTCCAGACAAAAGGTAGCCGTGAATACCCAGGATTCTATTTCCGGTCTCTTAAAGGTACAGAAACACTATCCAAAGTTTCAATGGGAAGGGGCTGTGTAAGCTGGATTCACATTAATATTTTGTATTTATAAATCTCTACCTTTAAAGTTTTCAAAGGGTTTTCTTGACAGTCACTAAGACTTGGAAATGTTGATTTGAGAGTAATCAACAGAGGAGATAATAGCTGAAGTCAGGAGGGCTCTCTGAGGGAGCAGAGGAAGAGAAGAGCAAAGATTAGAGGAATTCAGCCCTAAATATGATTAACTAGTCCCATCTGGAAATCTAACCCACACCCTTGGCTTCATTAGTTCAGTTCTCTTACCAATTAAGCTAACTAGCTGAGATTATTAAGTATTACAGTTCCATAGTATTACTGTTTTCAGGTAGAAGAAATGAAAGATGAGTGTGGATAGGTGAAAAGTCATAAGAAAATGAAGAACTAAGAAAATAGTTCATTGTTGTTGTTCAGTCGTTCAGTCACATCCAACTCTTCATGACCCCTGGCCCATAGCATGCCAATACAGTCCGTGGGATTTTCTTGGCAAAGAAGCCAAAGAGGTTTGTCATTTCTTTTTCCAGAGGATTAAGGCAAATAGAGATTAAATGACTTGTCCAAGGTCATGGAGTTAGTAAGAGTCTGAGGCCATATTTGAACTTGGCTTCCTGACTCCAGGTACAGTACTATATCTACTGAGCCACCTAGCTGCCTCAGTTAATACCTACATATAAATAAGAGAAAACTTTTTTTGATGGCTCAGTCCTTACTAAAAAGGAAAACAACAGGGCTGCTATTCAAATTCACTTCTGTTCCAAACCTTGAGTAAGATCAAAGGATCAGTTCCAAACATGTGTGCCTTTGGGAAAGTCAGCATAGCCTCTGTGCTAGGTTTCCCTACAGGTGAAAATAATTTAGACACTGTTGATTAAAAGGCATACAAATTATTACATAACATGGACTCTAGGAAGAGAGGCCCCACAGTGGGGTACAAAGGACATTGAGTAAGGAATACGGACCCTGAGATTTTAATCTCAACTCTGCCATTGGTTAGTGGTATGAACTTTGAAAAGTTGATTAGCCTTTGTGGCCCTGAATTATCTAAAAAATAGACAAAATACCATCCTGTCTACTTCATAGAGCTATTGTGAGCATCAAGGGGAGTAGTACATAGGCAAACAATATTAACTTTACATCACTATACAAGCATAAGGCATCACTTGCTTTATTATATCCAACTTCAATTAGGTCTCTAGCCATGGGAAATATTTATGAGCAGTGAATGGCAAAGAAAATGTCACAAGGTCATAAAGGGAAGGCCATGTGGTGAGGTGAAAAGAAAACTGGATTTGGAGTCAGATGACTTGGGATTGAACCTTGGCTCTACTATTTACCTTGCAAGTATTATATAAATGTTGGTGGTTGTTGCTGTTTATTAGTATTAATTATTACCATATTCCATTATCCTAAGCAAAAGTCTATATGATCTACACACTGGCTCACCAGTCCTTAAAGAATCTGAGACCTGGATATAGGTATATTTGTCTTTAACTATCTCACACATATGTTTTATATCCTTAAAAACCTTGTCTGGAAGTTTCATATTAGCCATTTCACTGTGTTCTCTTAACAATCATGGTTAAGTACCAAAGGTGCCTGACAATGCCAAGAAAGCAAGAAATTAGGCAGTTGTGTTACAGGTCTTTAGGAAAATAATGTCATCATTACAAACATGTTTTTCTTGGAAGCAGACAAAATTTCAACATGTTTCCAGTGTTCTGTAGAAAGAAAGGCTAATACAACAATGACCAAATCAAATAGCCATCATGGTTTGATTATTAAAATCAAACTCCAATTAGTCACAGATTTTCACAAAGTATATAAACACCATTTCAGACTATGATTAATTGTTCCTTCAATGTATTTACTGAAAATAGAATGTCAAGAAAGTTGTATGACTTTACCGTTTCAAAAGTTATTACATGTCTAAAAGAAGTACAAATGATTATGGTCTTGAAGTTGGGATGTTCAATGTTAACAGAAAGCAGACCACCTGGAGCAAAAAGAAGGTAAGGTGTTATGTTCAAAACTGGGCCCCCTCATTCCTTCAACAAATGTTTCTTGCATTTCTATGAAGGGCAAAGTCTGGGAGGAAGGTTTGATAGCTCGGCTACCACCAACATCACCCTATCAATAACACAATACATTTTGACAAGAGATGCAGAGATCCAGAGAATCCCTCAATTTTTATTTCCTCCTCTGTAGAAGGCAATACCCTTCACTCTTTTTTGTCTAGCCCTATAGCTTCAGTGACATAGATGTCTCCTAGGGAAGGAACTGATCTTACCAGTGGATATCAGTAGCTGCCCTACAATTTACAGCCTGGAAGAATTGGCTAAAGAATTGAGAGGTTAGAGGAGGCTAAGTGTTGCAGTGAATAGAACACCAGCCCTGGTGTCAGGAGGACCTGAGTTCAAATTCGGCCTCAGATGCTTAACACTTACTAGCTGTGTGACCTTGGGCAAGTCACTTAACCCCAATTGCCCTGCCTTCCCCCCTCCAAAAAGACAATAAAAAAGAATTGAGAGGTTAAAGTAACTCACCTCATTATATATAAGCAGTATATGTCAGTTCTAAACAGATGAAATCAAAGGTATGGTCAAAAAAGGGAGAAGGGAGTTACAAAAGAAATTGCAAGACTAAATTAATCATTTGTGTCAATAGTAAAAAACAGAAATTTAAAACAAAATTCAGCTCTTACTTATGTCCAGCCTTTTATTACTCAACACTCTCCCTAATCCACATATCAGTATCTGCCTATTTTTCTCCTCTAGGACAAGGTTTGATTCATTTTTCTGTCTTTATCATCTATAGTGCCAGAAACTGAGCAGTACCTTCATAAATGCTTCTTGCTTGGTTAACTGACTGATTGATCCAATAAGTTCAATAAGTACAAATGGTACTGGACCTATTCTCTTCTCCCTTTTCCATGCAAATAAGCTTTAGTGCTTCATAAAAATGAAAGAAAAGTCATCTAAAATAAAGTAACTTCTCAACCTTTTCTGATGCAAATTGTGTATCTCTTAGGCCCTTATCATCTGTCCTCTGAACCATGTCAATAGCTCCATAATTGGTCTTCCTGCTTCAAGTTTCTCCCTTCCCCAATCCATCTTCCTCACAGCTGCCTCTTTGATAGTCCCAAAGAACAAGTCTGACCATAGCAATCCCATGTTCAAGATGCTTCAGGGACTACCCATTGCTTTTCAGAGGAAATAAAAACTCCTCCATTTGCAATTCAAAGGTCTCTATCATCTGGCTTCAGCCTATCAGTGGATAGAATATCAGGCCTGGAGCCAGGAAGTCTCATCTTCATGAGCTCAATCTGGCCTCATACACTTACCAGCTGTGTGACCCTGGGCAAGTCATTTAACCCTGTTTGCCTCAGTTTCCTCATATGTAAAATGAGTCAGAGAAGAAAATAGCAAACCACTCCAATATCTTTGCCAAGAAAATCCCAAATGGGTCACGGAGTGTCAGACACAACTGAACAACACAAACATACATGACCTTCCATCTTCTACCTTCATATCTGCACAGGCTGTCTTCTGATTTTAGAATGCTTTTCTTCATTTCTCCCTCTACTCACTTTAAGGCCCACCTCAAGTGATACATCCTTTTGAACTCCTTTTTTGATTTCCTCAGGTTCTAATTTCCATCTTATATTCCCCCTTCTCCCTCCAAAAACAATCACTTTGGATTTCTTTGGCACATTGCCCAAATTTGATTATATGTGAACAAATTGTAATTCCACAGCAGTAAGCTCCTTGAGGGCAGGATCTATATCACTTCTGTGTCTCCGGAAATTAGCATAATGCAATGCACATCTACAATAGCTTTTAAATAAATACTTGTTGTCCAGCAATGGGAATGTCAATATCTGGATTATCAATAACTACTACAAAAGCTCATCCTAATTCTGTGACTGTTACATAACTTTATATAATAACTCTTGGATGTCAACTATAAGACAGATATTAGTATCTACATTGCTTCATCTTTTACAAATTATTATCATTTATTTTACAGAGATAAAGCTATCATGTTTTTGCATGAGTGTTTTTCTCTAAAAGACAGAGAGGCCCTTGATCTAACTCTTACTACCTGTGTGACCTTGAGTAAATCATATAATCTCCCTAGGACCCAGCATCTTCAACTATAAAACAAGGGAGTTGGACCAGTTGGTCCCTGAAGTCCTTTCCAGCTATAGATCTATGATTCTACAAGCTTTAGCAAAGTAACTGATGGATTCATATTCTGCTACCATCAATCTTCACAAAAGAGAAAAACTTTCTTCAGTACATTCTTCATATTCAGCCCTGTCACTGGCCTCTTCACCAACAAGAACAAGTTTCTTTCTTCCCTCCTTCCTACTCTCTATTAAAGGTTTTCCTGACTCATTTGAACAGCTGCTTGGTTTTTACAAGTTTTGTCTTCCCACAGCTCACAGCTGTGCTCTCAGGGCATGTTCTAACCTCCAGCCCCAACTATGAGTCTCTTTTGGCTCTCCCTATGATCTCAAGTCTCCACCTGTGTATTCCATCTGGGTTATCTCCAATGCTCTTTGCAATTGGGATCTCACAGGAACTGTATCAACATTTTTTTAAAAAAATTTTGCTGCTTCTTTTTAATTCCACTCATAAGGGAAAATAATTGAAACAAAGGACATTTTATCATCAGTTTTGGACTAGGTCTGTGATTTCTTTGGAGCAGAGAACTCCAAAAGCAATGACTCCCTCTATGAAGGTAATTCAGAATTTGTCCTGCAACTTCTACTCTTAGAGTCACCTAAAACACTGAAAGGCTAAGTTCCCTGCCAAGGGTAACAAAATGGGACTGGAACCGAGGTCTTTCTTGACTCTGATGCCAATTCTCTATTACTTGTTTCTTCTCATGTTATCTTCATATAGAGATGAAATATTCTAGGTAGATGTAACTCACAGCCATCTTGTTGATTCTCAACACAATCTGTCTCAAAATAAGAAACAGCAGAGACTGTAAAGAAATCATGGTTTCAGTGGGCTTCTCTGGGAAACAGATAAGTCCCTCATTTTACACATGAGTAAACTGAGGCCAAGTTTTGCCCACGTCTAAATGTATAAGCTCCTTGTTCCAGCTTCTTTATGTTGCTACAACTTCTGGTCTTCTAACCCAACGGAATTTACAATTCATAGGATGGATTATATCCTATGAATTGTATATCCTATATCCTATGAATTGTATATACTATATCCTGTGATTTGTAATCCTATATCCAAATCATAGGATGGAATATATGCTCTGGCTCCTTCAGGATAAAGAGTGCAAGATATTTTTTATCTGTCTCTAATGCACATTCGTTATTGCTATTGGATCAAATGATAAATATTCCATAGGTGAAAAAAAAAAGTACTACTTGAGAGGCAAGGTGAAGGAAATATCAAGAAAAGTCTCATGGTGAAAGTAGCATTTGTGTTAGGCTTTAAAGGATAAGCAGAAGTTAAAAGGCCTAGATGACATATTCAGAGTATCCACTCCCCACGTGTAATTAGGGAGGTAAGTTGCAGTCATCCGTGATAATCTTTTCACTAGATGCTTCCCTAGCTCACACACCCATTGCTACTGAAAAAGGCTTGACAATCTACTACTCTGTGGCTCACCCCACAGTTCCTGTGATGGCCTTGCCTAAAGCTCCCTTCCCTAATAGCCACTTCTCAAATAGCCACAGCTCACTGTCCTTAATGGCAGAGATTGTTCCCTTTTGTATTTGTATTCAAGTATTTAGTACAATGTCTAGCACATAGTAGATGCTTAATAAAATACTTTTTGATTAGTTGATACAACTTTTTATTTCTGAATCCTGTCATCTCCTATGCTGCTCTCTGAGTAGTCAGGGACATATCTGGTATATACAAGCCAGTCTGTCAACATAATTTCATTAAATGTTGACTATATGCCAGGCACTTCCCTAAGTACTGGAGATACAAAGAAAGGAAAAAACGTTGTCCCTACTCTCAAGGAATTCACACCATAATGGAGGGGTGTAATGGTAATCAATTTGTTGGATATTTAGGGCTAAGTGGGTAGGATACTTAGGGCTAAGTAGCACCAGCAACTTAGGGCTAAGCATAGAACTCTGTCCATTGGTGAAAAGATGTGAACTTCCCTGTTGACTTGACAGAAGATTATTGGCTGACACACTCCCTGGTTGACTTGGGAGACGGTCAGTGCTTATAAAGAAGAATTTTAGCCAGTCAAGGAAGATTTCTAATTTGGTTCCTCAGAGAAACTGACTGAAGACATGAACAGGATGGAACTTTGTTGGTGGCCTGGCTGATCCTCGAGTTCCAGGCAAGAGAAGTCCTGAAGGGTTTGAGGTGTGCTGAACCCTGTGAACTTCAGCGTGTGCCAGGGATTGACCTGAGGACTGGACAAGGACCTGGGAACGGTTCATCTCTGCGAACTGGATGAGAGTCTGGCGGCTTTCAGCTCCTGAATCTAGGTGATTGTCTGGCAGATTCAGGAGGGAGCTGGGACCAGGGAAGAGGATCCAG